>SKCR01030425.1:0-31904 GCA_019454045.1 Zanthoxylum bungeanum | reverse complement strand
GATGTCCAGTCTCGATAATACTACGACTAGGGATATTTAATGATTAAACCTTTATGGATTGAATAGTGTCTCATATCTTATCAATCTGGAACTAATCATAAGGACTTTCATCATTCACACATTTAAGTAATCTAATTACGAAATGATAAAAGGCAATTCCATTGCTACATAATTAATTTGTATAAAAACACAATGTCTTTTACAAATAGTGACGCTATGGGTCATAACGTCCAACAATCTCCCACTTGGCCTATAGCCAGTCACTCAAGCATCTAATACCTGAACTATGTACATGTCGCTCAAACTTCTGTTGAGGAATGGCTTTCTTCAGCGGATCTGCAATATTGTCCTCTGATGCGACCTTCTCGATCTTCACATCGCCACGATGTAAGATCTCACGAATCAGATGGAAACGTCGAAGAACATGCTTGGATCGTTGATGAGACCGCGGTTCCTTAGCCTGCACTATAGCCCCGTTATTGTCACAATACAATGGAACAGACTCAGCTGCTAACTGAACTACTCCTAATCCAATTAGGAATTTTCGGATCCAAACTGCCTCATTTGCTGCTTCAGCTGCAGCGATACTCCGCGCTTCTGTTGTTGAATCGGCAACAGTCTCTTGCTTGGAAGATTTCCAGCTTACTGCTCCGTTGTTCAAACAAAATATGTACCCAGATTGCGACTTACAGTCGTCTTTATCAGTTTTGAAACTTGCATCGGTATACCCAGTTACCTCAAATTCTCCATCTCCATAGATTAGAAAGCATCCTTAGTTCGTCTAAGATACTTAAGGATATTCTTAACCGCCATCCAGTGACCTTCACCTAGATCGGCCTGATAGCGACTACACATGCTCAAAGCATATTAGACATCAGGTCGCGTACATATGATGGCATACATGATCGATCCGACTGTCGAGGCGAACGGTATCCGACTCATGCTGTCTCTCTCATCTTGAGTTTTAGGACACATGTCCTTAGATAGAGTGACGCCATGTGACACTGGCAACAGTCCCCTCTTGGACTGATCCATGTTGAATCTCTTCAACACTTTGTCAATGTACGTACTCTGGGAGAGTCCAAGCAGTTTTCTAGATCTATCCCGGTAGATCTTTATTCCAGAATAAATGCTGCTTCTCCCAGATCTTTCATGGAGAATTTCAATGAAAGCCAAGCTTTCACCGACGTTAACATGGGAATGTCATTGCCAATAAGCAATACATCATCATTGTAAAGGACAATGAATGTCAGTGCTCTCTCACTAACCTTCTTATATACACAAGGATCATCTTCGTTTTGAACGAAATTATATTTTTTATGATCTCATCAATGCATTGGTTCCAAGAATGCGATGCTTGCTTCAATCTATAAATGGATCGATTTAACTTACAAACCTTGTTTGCAAGTCGCGGCAATACAAAACCGTCAGGTTGTTGCATATAAACATCCTCCAAAAAATTTTCGTTAAGGAAAGTGGTTTTGACGTCAATCTGCCATATCTCGTAATCGAAATTGCAGCTATCGCAAGCATTATCCGAATGGATTTAATCATTGCAACGGGTGAGAAATTTTTATCGTAATCGACACCATGTCGTTGACGATATCCTTCGCTACAAGCCTAGCTTTGTACGTTCGTACGTTGCCATCCATGTCGGTCTTCTTCTTGAAGACCCATTTGCATCCAATAGGCTTTACGCCTTCTGGTGCATCAACCAGTGTCCAAACTTGGTTGGTGTACATGGAATCCATTTCGGACTTCATGGCATCTTGCCATAAATTGGAGTCGATACCTTGTATCACTTCCTCATACGTAGCCAGCTCGTCTTCCACAATGAGATTGATATCTACATAAGGTGAGATCAGAAACCCATACCTCTCAGGTTGTTTCCTGACTCTCTCCGACCTACGCGGTCCTTGTGCATTCGAAGATTGTGGTACAGCTTCATCCCTGATGAACTGTTCATGTTCAGTTGAGGATTCTATGCCAGGAACAGTATCACTCCGATTTTCATCGAGTTCTACTTTCCTCCCACTAACCACTGCATTTAGGAATTCCTTCTCAAGGAAAACCGTATGTAGAGCAACAAATACTTTGTTCTCTTATGGGTGATAGAAGTAATATCCTTTGGTTTCCCTAGGATATCCTACAAATAGGCATTTATCCGATTTGAGTTCAAGTTTGGTACCTTCCAAACATTTGACATATGCCCAGCATCCCCAAATCTTCAGAAATGAGAAACCCGGTTTCTTTCCTGTCTATATCTCATACGGAGTCTGTTGAACAGACTTTGACGGAACCTTATTCAAAATAAGTATTGCACTGTTTAATGCATATCCCCAGAAGGAAATAGTTAGCTCAGTGCGACTCATCATCGACCTTACCATGTCTAACAAAGTTCAGTTTCTCCATCCAGACACAACGTTTAATTGCGGTGTTCCAGGAGGAGTCCACTGTGAAAGAATACCATATTCTTTCAAATAGTCAAGAAACTCATTGCTCAAGTAATAGCCACCACGGTCCGACCGTAATGTTTTAATACTTTTACCTGTCTGTTTTTCAACTTCGTGTCGAAACTCTTTGAATTTCTCAAAAGTTTCCGACTTGTGTCTCATAAGATACACATAACCATAACGTGATGCATCATCCATAAAGGTACGAAGTATTCGTATCCACCTCTAGCTTGGCTAGACATGGGCCCACAAACGTCACTATAAACAAGGGCTAACATTTCGGTGGCACGCACACCTTTACCGCTAAAAGGTGACTTAGGCATTTTACCTAATAAGCAAGATTCGCAGACGTCATATGAATTTGAATCAAATCTGTCCAAGTATCCACTCTTCGAAAGTGTGGATATGCGAGTCTTGTTTATGTGTCCCAGACGACAATGCCACATATAAGTTTCATCTTTATGACTTACTTTAAGTCTTTTGTTTGTTACAAAATATGTTTGAGATTGATTTATATTCAAAATATAAAGACCATTATTTACAACAGCAGTGTAAATTTCTATATCATTTTTATACATAAAACACCCAGTGTTTCGAAATACAAAAAGTATACCCACATTGGGTTAACATAGATACATAAATAATATTCCTAGTCAAACTAGATACATAATAACAGTCCAAAAGTTCAAGTACATGCCCCGAGGGCAGTTCCAAAACAAAAGTGCCCACGACCAAAACGGCAACAGATGTATCATTTCCAACACGCAGATCAATCTCCCCTGACGCCAGTTTCATGCTAATCCGCAGATCCTGCACATCAGTACAAATGTGAGTACCACAACTAGAATCAAAAATCCAATTTTTAAAACTAGAAGTAGTTATGTTTATTTCTATAACAAACATACATGAGGCTGGTGCCTTGCCCGCCTTTATCTCCTTCTGGAGCGCCTTTTACTCGTGGCAGTCACGCTTCCAGTGACCCCGCTTCCCGCACTGTAGGCAAACATCCTGAGACTTGTCCTTAGGCTTCCCAGAAGCCTTTGACGCTTTGCCTTTGCCCTTTTTTTTCTTCTTCTTCTTGATACCTCCAGTCGCCCTGGGCCCAGCCCTCAGTGTCCGAGATGTAGAAGCGAAGTGCGCCTCACGCTTCTTGCCCTTAAGAAGTCCTTCTCTGCCTCACGTAGCGTGGACATCAGCTCTCCAAGAGTCTGCTCTTGGTTCATCATGTTGTACTTCATGATGAACCCACTCCAAGTGTCGGGGAGAGACTGCAAGATCAAATCTATAGAGGTCTCTATCTCAAAGACAATCCCCATTTGTCCAAGCTGCTCAATATCGGTAATCATCTGTGTCACGTGATGTTCAACAGACGTACCCTCCGACATCCGAGCACGGAAGAGCTTCTTCTATAACTAATATCATTGCGATCTAAGGTTAGATCGGTGTAGATCATTCAACCTCGCCAACATAGTATAGGGATCCAATCCCTTGTTCTGGACGGAATTGCTGAGTCATAGCAGCAAGCATGATAGATTGAGCAGTTGCATTGTCATCACTATGTGTCTTCCAAAGATCTAGCTCGAGCAACTGATCAGATCTGGGCTTAGGCCCAAGAGGTCTCTCTATAGTATATAGCAGCCTCTCGGATCCAAGGACTATCATTAGATTCATGTCCCAATCGGAAACGTTAGTGCCGTTGAAGACATTATCGCCAATGATGATGTCACAGACACTATTCTTTCAAGCCATTTTAATTGCGATAATCTAATTATCTAATTAACAATGTAGGGTACAGTCCAACTGTTACAAGAAAAATAACATTATATGAGTCCAACTAATAAAATAATTTTGACGAAATATTTGAAAGCGCGTAAAGCTAAGTATTTGAACGAAATTGCAAATTCAATAATAGCCTCCCACTATTTTTCAGCGAGACTCTAACCCTCTGTCGAGTACTCGGGAAACCCAGTTTCCTAGTGGGCTAGGATCCCGTTAAATAACGCACAACCTTGACTTTGGCCAACAAGCTGTATGATATTTAACTAGGTAGATCTCGAAGATGAATTGGATCTCATCCAATTCCTAGATTCGGTAGGTGGACCTCCAAGTCCGAAACATATATATAATATATATGCCAATATATCCAATATATTTTCCTAACCTTTTTCCTCTGAATCCACTAAGCCTTGGCTTTGGCACAACAAGCTTAATGATTCCAGTTAAGCGGGACCCATTGACGTGGGAAAGCTTCGTAATCAATATCGATGGACAAGAAGTGATCTTGACTTTGGCCAAAAAATCACAACTTGGACAAGACACCGATATGGAACAAAGCCTTCATGATTCAAACACATCCACGATTGACAAAGGCCTTGACTTTGGCCAACAAACCAATGCCAATCTTGGATCTTGAGTAAGAATCACTCAATGGAAGGAATATCGCTTAATATGAATTGAGGGATTTTTGTGTAAATTGGCAACCAATTTATTATCTTTGTTAGGTCTCATCATCATACACCCTTAAACATGCATTCTAAACACATAATAAGGTGCGAAAGTAAATTAATAACGATATGCGGATGGATATTTAACAACTTGTTCCTAGAACAAATCACTCCATTTCCTCTCCCCGGCTAGCATTATTCTACTTCTACCCAATTATATAATACAATAATAAAAACCTCATTACATTTAGGGGAATTAGGTGAGAATAGAATACAAAGAAATAATGAGAGATAAGGCTGGACACGCAGGTCCAATTTATAAATTCCAAATTTACAATAATTTCTAAAATTGCCCTTTCCCTTCTAATATCCATCCAATTAATTAGTCTTTGAATTATGTGATCATCCAATGTTCAAACAACGATTTGATTTTGCGCGAGTCCAATTCGTTTGTGAATAAGTACTCAAAGTACGAATTCTTGAATTATATCGAACTACTTGTTAAATCTAATTTAATTCGTATTCAATACTAATTCATTTATTTAATTCCAAATTAAATAACTACACTATTAATGCGCTTTAACGTCTTAGATTCCAAATCTAATCTTATCGGGTCTCAAAGCCCAACTAACATCCAATGTTTGTTTAATTAAAGTCCGATAGGCTTTCAATTGATTTCATAAGGATTGGGCTTTGGTCAATATGGGTCAAACCCAATTACCAAGCCCAATTAAGGAATCACCCTCATTTGCCAAGAAAACAATTTTAGCCCATAAGGCCCAATTAAACTTTTAAAGCCCATTTATTACATTTGGATAGGGGTGAACACGGTTTCGGGTCAAACCGCAAAGCGCACCGAACCGAACCGCGCGGTTTGAAAAAATATTAAAAATGATTTCAAACCGCACCAAATCGAACCGCAAATTTCGGGCCGGCTCGCGGTTTTGACCCACACCGAACCGCACCAAACCGCCCAAACCGCAAATTAGAATATTAAAGGCCTAACAGAAATTTACACACTGAAAATTTGTTACTGAAGAATTTGCATTTGACAATTTTACAAAGGGTAAAGTTGTTGTACGAGAGGTTAAATCTCTCCATTGAATGAAGTTTTGCCAATAAAGATACATGAATTTCCCCACTCAAATTGTTGTGCGACATATCAATGATTCCAAGATTTTTGGCACTTTGTATTGGAATTTGGCCAGTAATATGGTTCATGGAAAGATCAACTTTCCATCTTGCCAATAAAGATACAGGAATGATTTTAGGAATTTACAGGCTACATCGAATGAAGTCTCCTAGCTTGATGAACAGCTTCTTCCTTCAAACCGCCGACCCGAACCGCCCAAACCGCTAAACCGTCAACCCGAACCGCCGCAGTTTTCCTTATCAAATTTGCGGTTTTGGTTTCTAATTTCCCAAACCGCCAACCCGCGCGGTTTGAAGGAAAAAACGAAAAAACTGACCCGAACCGCACCGCGAACACCCCTACATTTGGACTTAATGGAATGATTTAGGCCCAATTTGGATTCAATCTAATTGGTCTAAACCAACTTGGCCCAGCCAAGCCCATTATGCCCAAATATAACATTTTCAAGCCCAATTCAAAATTAAGCCCATTAATCAAATTTTAAAATTCCAAATTTTATAATTCAATTAACTTCAGTGTAATACATCAATTAATTACCCAAATTAATATTTCCAAAATACAATTTAACTAATTAATTATGTATCATATTGTTCAACTAATGTCCAACATTATTGAATCAAAAAATCAAGTCCATTACATGCTAACAAGCTCTCGGCAATGGTAAGGAATTTTGTCCGAATTCATTTTTCAGTCCGATTGAATTTTAAATCGACCTATCCCAATCGTTTCAAGTCATCCAATGATCTACGAAACAAAAAATACCAAGACTTGTAGGGTAACTACACATTCGGCCAAGCCTAAACATGGGCAAAAAATTGATCCAATCAATATTTCATGAAATTGATCCAATACAACCTCAATATATCATCATTCAAGCATACTCAATCAATCAATTTTATCAAATCATGCTCAAAATGATTTTACCCAAATTTTACCCTAATTCATTTCATGCTCATTTTGGCTCATATATACCATTGTTGGGTTTCTAGGTTTAATCCCAAGATCAAATCAAGCATAAAATGTGAATGAATAACAAAGAAGAGTGGCGGAAACACACTTACAATGATCGGCTTTGGATGCGTTGATCAACAAATTTTTTCCCTCCAAGTAGCTCCAAGATTCGGCAAAGATAGTCCACAAGCTCCAAGCTTTGTTTTGTCTTTCCAAGCTCTCAAGTAGGTTTCCCTAACACCTTGAATGATTCCTTGATGAGTGCTAGCTCTCAAAAATTGCCACATTCTTTGAATTTGTTCTTGTCAATTTCGGTGAAATGAAGAACAATGGGAGAGGAGAAAAGCTTGTGATTCTCGGTCACAATGAGAGAGAAAAGAAGTTGTGTAATTGTTTTCAAAAAATAATTAAATGATATACCAAAATCATGTTTGGTAAAAGTCCATCAACTTTGACTTTGGAGTGTTAAACAAGCTTCCACCAACTCCACCAAAACACATCAACCAAAAGCAACTAAAGGTGACATGTGATGTGACATTTGATGTGACATGTGGGCCCCACTCGATTCCAAATGTGAGTGGGCCCGCAAACACTCCCGGGCTCGGGTTCGCTAATTCCGAATTAACGAACTTCTATTGCGACGTAATTAAATCGAATTTAATTAAATAATTATGCCTAGCAAAATTACTATTCATGTCGCTAACGAATTAATTCTAAATTAACTCGTTTGCCCGAATTAAAATCTAATTTTAATTCTGCGTCGAAATCTAATTTCGATTAATATATCAAATATATTATTTTATCGATTAATTCCAAATTAATCTTTCTCTATCTTCAAATAGTACTTTATCCCAGATAAATTCTCTCTGTAATTAATCCCAGATTAATTAAGCTCGAATCATACGTCATCGGTGAATCTTCGGGAAGTGACCCAAGAGATCCATGGATATGTTGGCAGTAAATCCGGTCGTCGGACTATCCGAACACGTACGTACCATGTACTACGTTTTTACCGATTTACGAGACAAGGTTGGCTTCTAACAAAGCGCCATGCCTACCCAATTCTCCAGAAATATTCTTAATGGAATATACGATCTATATCAGGCGTAGTATACATAGTATTGCGTATTGGGATCCAGTATCGGATGTCACATGCAAAGCCTGGGGCAGGTACAGTGTCTGCCCCGTACGAAGCATATATTGGATTACTAGCAACTAGTATTTTTATTATCGGATAATCATGACCTAGTCATATTATCCCGATGGTTGCAACCCTTAGAGAACCAGTTCTGTATCCATGCGTGATCATCATCTTCATATGACTGAAGTGATACTTCCGTCTTGACATCATATCCAATACATTACGATTCTCAATAAACCCAGAAGAGGCGTACACTGAACCTGTTAAAGTCCTGGACGACCAACACCAAAGTGTATTGATTGTCGCAAGTACTAGCGATGCAAGTCTCAGGTTAAGACCATATACACCTAACCTGATTCGGATTCCCATAGACACATAGTCATACTACCAATGGGATTCCGCGGGGTCTATGTAGAGCGAAGCTATTTTCCGTACCATCGGTAAAACACAACCTCCTATCACACTGGCATAAGTATCCAATACTTAAATACATTAGAATTGTGATGTTACGCTTCCATAACACGCACAAGTGCAATACTAGTCTATTCCGTATTATCGATGTCCAGTCTCGATAATACTACGACTAGGGATATTTAATGATTAAACCTTTATAGATTGATACTGTCTCATATCTTATCAATCCGGAACTAATCATAAGGACTTTCATCATTCACACATTTAAGTAATCTAATTACGAAATGATAAAAGGCAATTTCCATTGCTACATAATTAATTTGTACAAAAACACAATGTCTTTTACAAATAGTGACGCTATGGGTCATAACTATCCAACAACAATTTCAACAAACAAGGGAATAATCCATATTCCAACACTTACAACCCATGGAGGAGGAATCATCCCAATTTCACATGGAGCAACAATTTAGGGTAAAATAACAATCCATCACCTCGATTCCAACAACAAAACAAAGGCCAGAAGTATAAGAAAGAACCAGAAATTAAAGAACGGTTTGTAGAGATGTTCAAAAAGCAAGAAGCAAAATATGATGCTTTAGCAGCTATGGTTCAAAATCAATTAGCACTGAATCAAAGCCATTCAGCTTCTATTAAAGCATTGGATAATCAAATGGGACAACTGGCCAATGCTCAGAGTTACAGACCGCCATGTAACCTTCCTAGCAACACAGAACCAAATCCAATGAACAGAGGGAATGAGCAATATCAAGCCATTACTTTGAAAAGCGGTACTGAAATCAACAAAGATGTTGGAATCAAGGCATCCATTGAGGAAGTTCCAAAATAAACAGAGCCACAAATGGAGGAAAAAGAAGCAAAGGAAAAATATCAAGAAAGATTCACTCCACCTCCACATTTTCTACAGCGTCTCCAAAAAAACAAAATGGACAAGCAGTTTGCTAGATTTCTGGAGGTCTTCAAAAAGCTGCATATCAATATTCCATTTGCAGAAGCTTTGGAAAAAATGCCCAGCTATGTTAAATTCATGAAAGACATTCTGTCACGAAAGTGGAGATTGAGAGATTACGAGACAGTAGCATTGATAGAAGAATGCAACGCCATCATTCAGAGGAAATTTCCCCCAAAGTTGAAAGATCTTGGCAGTTTCACCATCCCATGCACCATTTGAGAACATTACATCGGTAAAGCTTTGTGTGATTTAGGTGCTAGTGTTAATTTGATGCCTTTTTCGATTTATAGGAAACTGTGAATTGGAGAAGCAATGCCCACATCAATCTCTTTGTAACTTGCTGATAGAACGCTCATATTTCCGAGAGGTGTAGTTGAAAATGTGCTGGTCAAAGTCGACAAACTCATTCTCCCATCAGATTTCATTATCCTTGATATGGAAAAAGATAAAGATGTACCTATCATCCTTGGGAGACCATTATTGGCTACAGGTCCAACTGTTATTGATGTACAAAAAGGAGAACTAACCATGAAAGTGCAGAACCAAGAAGTTACCTTCAATGTTTTCAAAGCCATGAAATTCCTAAGTGATGAAAAGGAAGATGAATGTTTCAAAATTGATGTTGTTGATAGTATCATCCAGGATACTGATGTAATGCCACTTCCCACGGATAAACTTGAAGCTTGCATCACCAACTTGACTGACAGCAAGCTAGATGATGAAATTCGGGTATGTATCAACTATCTTGACAGACCATTTCACTTCAAATCAACACGCAAGTGGAAAGTTTGAAATTACCGAAAAAGAAGCATATCAAGCCATTGATTGAAGAACCACCGCAGCTGGAGCTAAAGCTACTTGCGAGCCATCTCAGGTATGCATTCTTAGGAAACGTTCTAATTTACCTGTGATTATCTCTTTGTCGCTAACATTGGAACATGAAGAAAAATTACTGAGAGTGTTATGAGAACACAAGAAAGCCATTGGCTAAACTATAGAAGACATTTGAGGCATTAGTCCATCATTTTGCATGCACAAGATTCTGATGAATGATGAGTACAAACCCACAGTGGAGCATCAACGGAGACTAAATCCAATCATGAAGGAGATTGTGAAGAAAGAAATTATCAAATGGTTGGATGCTGACATCATCTACCCCATCTCTAATAGCACTTGGGTGAGTCCTATACAATGTGTGCCAAAAAAATGATGAATTATTGTGGTCACAAATGAAAAGAATGAGTTGACTCTAACAAGAACAGTGACTGGATGGAGAGTATGCATGGATTATAGGAAGCTGAACAAAGCAATAAGGAAAGATCATTTCTCGTTACCATTCATTGACCAGATGCTAGATAGATTGATGGGACATGAGTTCTATTATTTTGTGGACGGATATTCGAGGTACAATAAGATTGCCATTGCCCCAGAAGTTCAGGAGAAAACCACATTTACATGTCCGTATGGTACTTTTTCTTTCCACAAGATGCCATTTGGACTATGTAATGCTCCTGCCATATTTCAACATTGCATGATGGCAATCTTCTCAGACATGCTGGAATAAAGTATGGAGGTTTTCATGGATGATTTCTCTGTGTTTGGAGAATCTTTCGACCACTGCTTGTAAAATCTGGAAAATGTGTTACAAAGATACGAAGATACCAATCTGGTATTCAATTGGGAGAAATGCCACTTCATAGTGCAGGAAGGAATTGTGCTGGGACATCGAATCTCACGAAAAGGAATCGAGGTAGACAAAGCAAAGATCGAGATAATTGAAAAATTACCTCCATCAACATCTGTCAAAGGGATTCAAAGTTTTTTTGGACATGCAGGTTTTTAGAGGAGATTTATCAAAGATTTCTCTAAGATTGCTAAACCTCTATGCAATCTTCTAGAGAAAAATGTGCCTTTCAACTTCACCAAAGAATTCCATGAAGCTTTTGAGATCTTAAAATAAAAACTGGTCTCTACCCCCATTATAGTAGTACCAGACTGGACCCTTCTATTTGAGGTGATGTGTGATGCTAGTGATTTTGCTGTAGGTACAGTTTTGGGACAACGCAAAGCAAAAATTTTCCATACCATTTACTACTCCAGCAGAACTCTGAATGAAGCTCAACTCAACTACATAACCACTGAAAAGGAGTTGTTTGCAGTTGTGTTTGCTTTTGATAAATTATGCTCATATCTGCTGGGTCCCAAAGTGGTGGTCTACACATATCATTCACCAATTAAATATCTGATCGCGAAGAAAGATGCCAAACCTAGATTGATCCGTTGGGTGCTTCTGCTGGAAGAATTTGACATGGAGATCCGAGATAGAAAAGGGACAGAAAATCAAGTGGTATATCACTTATCGCGGCTCGAGAATGGAGAAACAGCTGGGAATGAACTGACAAACAAAAAAACTTTTCCAGATGAATAGTTGTTTGCCATGAAACAACAGGATGTCCATTGGTATGCTGACTATGTAAACTACATAGTATCGGGAAAATGATCGTTGGAATGGACACCTCAGCAACGAAAGAAGTTCTTCATAGAAGTCAAGAACTATGTCTGGGATGAGCCGTACTTGTTTAAACACTGTACTGATCAATTACTGAGGTGTTGTGTTCCACAGGAGGAGGTCAATAGTGTCTTGAAGCACTTTCATTCATCACCATACGGCGGACACTTCAGCGGAATTAAAACTGCAGCCAAAGTCCTACAATCAGGTTTGTTCTAGCCCACTCTATTTAAAGATGCTTACTTATTTGCTCTTCAATGTGACTGGTGCCAAAGAATAGGAAATATTCCGAGAAGAAATGAAGGACCTCTGCAAAAAATTCTGGAACTGGAGATATTTGATGCATGAGGGATTGATTTTATGGGACCCATTAATCCATCATTCGGAAACATGTATATACTAGTTACAGTAGACTACATATCCAAATGGGTTGAAGCAATTGCACTGCCATCAAATGATTCAAAAGTGGTGATAAAATTCCTTAAAAATAACATTTTCACTCGCTTCGGAACACCTCAGGCAATTATCAGTGATGGTGGCACATATTTTTGCAACAAATATTTCGATGTACTCCTATCAAAATATGGAGTTACTCATAAAGTTGCCACTGCCTACCATCCGCAGTCAAATGGACAGGTTGAAGTTTCAAAAAGGGAGATCAAAAGAATCTTGGAGAGAACCGTTGGATCAACAAGGAATGAGTGGTCTGAAAAATTGGATGACGTATTATGGGCCTACCGGATAGCTTACAAGACACCCATTGGAATGTCCCATATCGAATGGAGTTTGGGAAAGCGTGTCATCTGCCAGTGGAGCTTGAACACAAAGCGTATTAGACACTGAAGAAGTTAAATCTTGATCTACAAGCAGCAAGAGAGAAACGGCTCCACCAACTCAACAAATTGGATGAATTTCGCCTACATGCCTATGAGAATGCCAAACTGTACAAAGAAAAGATGAAGAAATGGCATGACGAAAAAATAGTGACCATACAACTGAAGCCAGTGCAGCAGGTGTTGTTATACGATTCACGGTTTAAACTTTTCCTTGGAAAGCTGAAATCAAAGTGGTCAGGTCCATTTATGATTACTCAGGTGTTACCCTACGAAGTTTTTGAGATATACAACCTCAAATCCAACAATACATTCAGAGTAAAGAGCCAGCGTGTCAAGCACTACTGGGGAGAATCATTTGAGCGACAAAAAGAAAGTGTTACACTTTCAGATCTAGCCTAACATTCGGGCAGTCATTTCTAGCTGACGACGTTAAACTTAGCTCTAGCTGGGAGGCAACCCATGCAATTCGTGTATATATTCAGATTTGGTGTGTTTTATTTTTGTGTGTTTATTTGTGTAGGTAAAGTCACATTTCAGGATGGAAGAAGTTCTCACAAATCTTCACAAGCAATTTCATTCTCTCCCTCAAAACTCTCTGATGAAAGTCTACAAAGCTCGCTTGGAACGAATGAGACTTATGATGATCAAAGGTATTCCTAACGACATTCGTTGGTTAATTGAAGCACGTGTCTGAATGGCAGGTGAGTCCTCTGACTCTTTTATTTCATATCTATCTGGTTTAGGAAGAAACACCTATGCTAAAAAAAGAAGAGCTAAAAGAATGGGTGTTTGCTATAAATGTGCACGTATGACATGTAATACTCGTTGTTGTTCTTTATGAATGATGTCTGATAACCGTGAAGATAAAATTAAATTCATTAGGGATGGCTTGAGTAAGGAGTTTTTAGATTACATATCTAAGACTCTTGAGACACATTCCAGTGGATATGTGCATCATGCAATTCATATGTTATATACACAATTCTGAAAAGAAAGACAACATTTAAGTCTCGGGAATCTGATTTTAAAAGACCATGTTTACCAATTTATAAGAAAATTGGATGGGAAGCTTATCCTTGAGGCATAGACGTCATTCAAGCTGTTACTTCATGTAAATATTATTTTCTTTGTATTTATCTAATAATTGTGATTTGTTTTATTTTCTCCGACGGGATCCAGATTTTTTGAATTTCACGATATATTTTACTATTTAGCTAATAATTGTCATTTGGCAGGTACTAGTTCTATTATTACTCACCCTTTTTCAGGTTCTATAAATTAAGCTCATCATTGCATTCTTGAAGACATCCAGAGTTGAGAAATAAAAAAAAATGGAAGCCACTTCATGAAGACGAGTTGTAAATATCTGTGTGTTTTGCGGTACTAGTGCTGGTTCTAAACCAGAATTCGTAGCGGCAGCACAAGAATTAGGTCGAGTCATAGCTGAAAGGAATATGCACCTTGTATATGGTGTGTTTAAATCTTGGACTAATGGGGTACATTTCAAGGGCCGTACAGGAAAGAGGTAGTCAAGTTCTGGGAATCATCCTAAAACCTTTTTGCAGAGGCGAATCTTATAAGACCATCAAAGGGAGAGGAACTTATCGTACCATGTATGTCTGAACGACTGGTAGAAATGATTAACCGTACTGATGCTTTTATTGCTTTGCCAAGTGGCTTGGGTACGATGAAGGAATTTTTACAGTCTATCTTGGGTGAACTTAAACATACACCAGAAACCGATTGGACTGTTTAATACTGATGGATTTTATGATTTTCTTTGTGTGTTTCTTGATGATGCCCGGAGAAATGGGTTCGTGTCGAAGCCTGTAGAAGATATCATTTTCACTGCCAGAACTGTCAATGATTTAATTGACCAACTTTTAGCCTTTGAACCACAAATTGACCCTATCCTTTCCAAGATTAATTGGTATGATAATGATCGTAGTAAGAAGCGTCAGATAAATCTGGATCTTAACCTTTAATTTTTTTTAGATGTAGAATTTCAACTAACCAGATACTATTTTCTAAACTTTTCTTCTACTTTTTAGACATTGGGGAGAATGTCTCAATTAGGTTTGGGGGAGGGGAATAGTTAACTAGTAACTTGTAAATATTTTATTGTTGTGTTGTTTTTATTTGATTTTTAGTCAAAAATTTTCAAAAATAAAAATGAAAAAAAATAAAAAATATTTTGGATTTTTGTGTTTTTAACTTGACTAATTAGGTAAAATTAGTGTGAGATAGCTGTGTAAGGAATTTCCACTCCTGAGACGTATCTCAACCTACTTCGTAACAAGTTAATTTTTGTTTATTTCCTTTTTGTTGGGAAGCGGCCGTGAGTGCGCAGCAGAAAAATAAATAATTAAAATTATGATGCCGCTTTCCCTTTGCCAAGACCCATTTGTTTTTTATTATTATATAAGCCTAAGCATGTTACTATATATTCTAATCATAAAACTCATAAAACATGCAAATAACATAAACCTAAACATGCTAACTATCATAAGAACTCTAATTAAAATAAAGAAAGAAAAAAACTTATTTGAACCGTAGACTCCTCCAGTCCCCCCTCCAATCTAAAAGCTTTTCTCGAACTCAGCAAGCTCTTCCATATTCCAAAGAGCCACCCAAGTGTGTGGCCTCCAAAGATGCACACACCGAAGCCAAAACTCAACGGCAAGACTACGCTTTAAGTGCACATGTATTTTGCCCTTGGTGATAGCCTAGGCAAATACCTCAAAACTTTTAACTCGAGGTTCCTCTAGTCAATTAGACTTAAGGATCCTCAAAATCAGTGGCTTACTCTTAAAAATTTAGAGTTGCTCACTTATATAAACCCAAGATTTGAAAGGTTTGGTGCAAAAATTTGTGAAGAATTCTTTGGGTTTATATAGTGCTCCAAAGACAACAAAATTAATTAAGAATCCGATGTGGGATAAAAGCCAATTTAATCTTAGCCATTGGATCTTAATTTAGTGGTTTAATGAGATTATAAAACCCTAATAAGAGTTTGGGCCGAATTGGAATTCAAAACAAATAACAAAAAAAATTTATTATTCATGCAGTACTATTCACATGAATAGTATATATATATATATTCTTCCAATTCCCAAAGTTCCCCTATTGTCATTCACCAATCCCTAAGCCACTATGGAACCTCATAAATGATCTGTTCAATAATTAAACATATTGAACCATTTATGAACAACTCCTACAACAATCATATATGTTGTTAATGTTTGTCTCTAAGATCATCCCAAGAACATTTGATGCATGAAATAATGTGAATACAAAAGAAAAGTATAGCGGAGATATACTTACAATGATCGGAAGAGAGGATGTGTTGATAATAAAATATTTCCTTCCTTGAAAGTGTCCAAGCTTTCTTTGATGAAGTTGAGCTCCAAGCTTTAAGGTTGAGATTCCAAACTCAAAGGATGGTTTCCCTATCACCTAGTATGATCCTTTGTGTGCTAGCAATGGAGAAATTTTGCAACAAAATTTCCCCAATAATTCTTGTAGTATTCGGCCAAGGTGAGAAAGAAAGAGAGAGTTTTTTTGTTTTGCCTTGTGTTTTGTTTCTAAAACAAATACAACTTATGAAAAAGTCAAAACCAATTTTGGTATATGCTTTAGCAAAAGGCTAAAGCAAATTTGGAGGGAAAAATGCAATAATTGTCCCCAACCACTCCCATCAACCTAAAAGTGACTAGATGTCAATCACCAAAAAGTGACAAGACTTCCATCACTTGAGTGACTAATGATGTGACTTGATGTGGGCCCCACTAATAAGTACATGAAAATGTACTTTGAAACATTACTTATCTGAGTTTATTGTTAAGTATTTAGTTATATATTTTATATTTTATTACATAATTTCTATTGTTATATTAATTTAGAAATATTTATTATTTAAACTAATTTAGTGATTTTTATTTGTAGGCATATTAATACATAGATACTTGGACAATTGCAAATGTTTAGGGGCATACTGATGCATAGAATGCACACAGAAGCCGAGAACGCGAAAAGGAGGAATCGGTGAGAAATTGTACTGGCGCCATGGCGCCAGACTCCCATACAAAATCCAGAGAGTTAGGCGCCATGGCGCCACCAAAAATAAAGAAGAAGTGGCGTGAAGTAATTGGAGAGGGAAGTCATGTTTGACCAAGAAAATAATTGACCTTTGATTTTAAAAAGGAAAGGAAAATAACGTGGGCCCTAGTGATGGAAAGTTTGATCACGTGAACATCAAGGAAAAAGACTCCCAGCCCAAATTATTGACCAAAATTGAAGGAAGTTGCGTGGGTTGAAATTACATTAGGTTTTGAAATTGTTTTGTTATATAAGCCATGCAATAGACAATTACGAGAGGAGGCTGCTGCGCATAAAATAATAGAAAAATAGAGAGCAGGCCGAGAGAGAGAGCTGCTGCGCAAGAATTAGAAGAAAACAAAGAAGCAGCATCCACGCGTGAAGGAAGCAGAGTTACTGCGTGAAGGCTCCAGGTGCGTGAGAGAACCAGAAGGCTGGGCGCAGCATTCGCACGTGAGAGTTCAGAGAAGAAATCAGAGCCTAGAAGCCGGGACGCGGAGCCGTGATGATTCAGAACGATAATTCTCTCCAATCCCAGGCTAATTTTATTTCTTTTATGACGAACTAATCCCCTAAGCAAAACTAGGGATGAACTTTTGTGTTTGATTTTTATTATTTATGTTTTTGATTCCTACAACCTTTTAATCGTTTAATAAAATTGATGTTTATTATTTTCTATTATTTTTCGATTTATTATTCCAGAAATTGTGTTTTGTCAAATCTCATATAGATCCAGTCATGCTTCTTCTATGTGTGGTTTGCGAATTCAATTGTAACTGGTAAAGTCGTTTTATGTGTTGGTCTTCTTTTGCAGTATTGCCTAAGGGTATATTGTCGACGTTAGATAGCTCGTAACGATGACTTTTGTGTGCTGTTAACATAGAAAAAATAATCATTAATTACCTTAGAATTTGAATATGTGTAGAATTGAATATCTTCCAATTGTTGGTTTGGGATGTGAAACCTTCAATTGTGTAATAAAAGGAATCAATAACTAAATATATGAGTTCGATGCAAGAGGGATTCCCGATGCTTTGTCATATCTCTCTGCTGTTATCTTTTATTATCTTTTCATTATTTTAATTACCAATTTTATCATTTTATTTATTAAGTTACCGTTAACGTTTTTGCTTGAGTGAATTAGTTTCGTTGTAACCTTCTCTCTGAGGAATCGACACCTCAGCTATACTGCGATAACCGCAAGCCATATTTGGGTGAGGCCGCATATGAGGCAGAGTGAGGCCGCAAACACATTCCGGGCTCGGGTTCGTTAATTCCGAATTAACGAATTTTCCGTTGCGACTTAATTAAATCAAATTTAATTAAATAATTATGCCTAGCAAAATTACCGTTAAAGTCGCTCGCGAATTAATTCTAAATTAATTTGTTTTCCCGAATTAAAATCCAATTTTAATTTCGCGTCAAAATCCAATTTCATTTAATATATCGAATATATTATTTTATCGATTAATTCCGAATTAATCGTTCTCTCTCTTCTAATTGAATTTTATCCCAGATAAATTCTCGCCGTAATTAATCCCAGATTAATTATGTTTGAGTCATACGTCATCGGTGAATCTTCGGGAAGCGACCCATGAGATCCCTGGATATGTTGGCAGTAAATCCGATCGTCGGACTATCCGAACATGTGCGTACCTCGTACCACGTTCTTATCGATTTACGAGACATGGTTGGCTTCTAGCAAAGCGCCGTGCCTACCCAATTCTCCAGAAATATTCTTTAAGGAATATATAATCTATGTCAGGCGTAGTATATGTAGTATTGCGTATTGTGATCCAGTATCTGATATCACATGCAAGGCCTGGGGCTGGAATAATGTCTGCCCCGTACGAATCATATATCGGATCACAATCAACTAGTCTCTATAATCGGATAATCATGACCTTGTCATATTATCCCGATAGTTGCAATATAATAGAGAACTGGTGTTGTATCCCTGCGTGATCATCATCTCCATATGACTGAAGTGATACTTCCGTCTTGACAACACACCAAATACACTACGATTCTCAATAAACCTAGAAGAGGCGTACACAGAACCTGTTAAAGTCCTGGATGACCAAAACCAAAGCGTATTGATTGTCGCAAGTACTAGCGATGCAAGTCTCAGGTTAAGACCAAATACACCTACCCTGAAACGGAGTCCCATAGACACATAGTCATACTACCAATGAGACTCCGCGTGTTCTATCCAGAGCGAAGCTGTTTCCGTACCATCAGTAAACACAACCTCCTATCACACTTGCATAAGTATCCAATACTTAAATATATGAGGACTATGCTGTTACGCTTCCATAACATGCACAAGTGCAATACTAGTCTATTCCACATTATCGATGTCCAGTCTCGATAATACTACGACTATGGATATTTAATGATTAAACCTTTGTGGATTGATATTGTCTCATATCTTATAATCCAGAACTAATCATAAGGACTTTTATCATTTATATATATAAGTAATCTAATTACAAAAAATGATAAAATGCAATTTCCATTGTCACATAGTAAATTTGTACAAAAACCACAATGTCTTTTACAAATAGTGACGCTATGGGTCATAATTGTCCAACAATCTCCCACTTGCTTATAGCCAGTCACTTAAGCATCTAACACCTGAACTATGTACATGTCGCTCAAACTTTTGCTGATGAATAGCTTTCGTCAGCGGATCTGCAATGTTGTCCTCTGATGCAACCTTCTCGATCTTCACATCGCCACGATGTATGATCTCATGAATCAGATGGAAATGTCGAAGAACATGTTTGGATCGTTGATGACACCGCGGTTCCTTAGCCTGCGCTATAGCCCCGTTATTGTCACAATACAATGGAACAGGCTCAGCTGCTAACGGAACAACTCCTAATCCAATTAGGAATTTACGGATCCAAACTGCCTCTTTTGCTGCTTTAGCTACAGTAATATGCTTCGCTTCTATTGTTGAATCGGCAACAGTCTTTTGCTTGGAAGATTTCCAGCTTACTGCTCCGTTGTTCAAACAAAATATGTACCCAGATTGCAACTTACAGTCGTCTTTATCGGTTTGGAAACTTGCATCGGTATACCCAGTTACCTCAAGTTCTCCATCTCCATAGATTAAGAAAGCATCCTTAGTTCGTCTAAGATACTTAAGGATATTCTTAACCGCCATCCAGTGACCTTCACCTGGATCGGCCTGATAGCGACTACACATGCTCAAAGCATAGGAGACATCAGGTCGCGTACATATCATGGCATACATGATCGATCCGACTGCCGAGGTGAACGAGATCCGACTCATTTTGTCTCTCTCATCTTGAGTTTTAGGATACATGTCCCTAGATAGAGTGACACCATGTGACACTGGCAACAGTCCCCTCTTGGACTGATCCATGTTGAATCTCTTCAACATTTTTTCAATATATGTACTCTGGGAGAGTCCAAGCAGCTTTCTAGATCTATCACGGTAGATCTTTATTCCAAGAATAAAGGCTGCTTCTCTCAGATCCTTCATGGAGAATTTTAATGAAAGCCAAGCTTTCACCGATTGTAGCATGGGAATGTCATTGCCAATAAGCAATACATCATCAACGTAAAGGACAATGAATGTCAGTGCGCTCCCACTAACCTTCTTATATACACAAGGATCATCCTCATTTTGAACGAAATCATATTCTTTTATGATCTCATCAAAATGTTGGTTCCAAGAACGTGATGCTTGCTTCAATCCATAAATGGATCGATTTAACTTGCAAACCTTGTTCGCATGTTTTGGTACGACAAAACCGTCAGGCTGTTGTATATAAACATCCTCCAAAAGGTTTTGGTTAAGGAAAGCGGTTTTGACGTCCATCTGTCATATCTCGTAATCGAAATATGCAGCAATAGCAAGCATAATCCGAATGGATTTAATCATGGCAACAAGTGAAAAAGTTTCATCGTAATCGACACCATGTCGTTGATAATACCCTTTTGCTACAAGCCTAGCTTTGTACATTTATATGTTGCCATCCATGTCAGTCTTTCTCTTAAAGACCCATTTGCAACCAATAGGCTCTACGCCTTCGGGTGCGTCAACTAGTGTCCAAACTTGGTTGGTGTACATGCAATCCATTTCGGACTTCATGGCCTCTTGCCATAAAGCGGAGTCGATACCTTGTATCGCTTCCTCATACGTAGCCGGTTCGTCTTCCTCAATTAGATTAATATCTACATGAGGTGAGATCAGAAACCCATACCTTTCAGGTTGTTTTCTGACTCTCTCCGACCTACGCAGTCCTTGTGTATTCGAAGATTGTGGTACAATCTCATCCCTGATGAACTGTTCATGTTCCATTGAGGATTCTGTGCCAGGAACAGTATCACTCCGATTTTCATCGAGTTCTACTTTCCTCCAACTTACCACTGCATTTAGGAATTCATTCTCAAGGAAAACGACATGTAGAGCAACAAATACTTTGTTCTCTTGTGGGGTGATAGAAGTAATATCCTTTGGTTTCCCTAGGATATCCTACAAATAGGCATTTATCCGATTTGGGTTCTAGTTTGGTACCTTCCAAACGTTTGACGTATGCCCAGCATCCCCAAATCTTCAGGAATGAGAAACCCGGTTTCTTTCCTGTTAATATTTCATACGGAGTCTGTTGAACAGACTTTGACATAACCTTATTCAAAATAAGTATTGCACTGTTCAATGCGTATCCCCAGAAGGAAATAGGTAGCTCTGTGGGACTCATCATCGACCTTACCATGTCCAACAAAGTTTGGTTTCTCCGTTCGGACACATCATTTAATTGCGGTGTTCGGATTTCATGGCCTTAAGACACTTGAGTGAATCAATGTCATGCATTGCTTCATCATAACTGGTGGGATCGTCATTATCAATGACCTATTCATGTTCCTCATCAATATAGAAACCATATCTTTCAGGCTCATGTTTTTCCTTACCAGACCTTCTGAGTTCATAACCTTGTGGTTATTCCGTTGCTTCCCTTTTGAGGGGCTTGAGGTTTAGTTCTATATTAGTTTGTTCTTCTCGTACCTCATCGAGGTCAAGTCTACTCCCACTATATTTCTTGAGAAGGAATTCATTCTCTAGAAATTTAACATTTTGTGAGACAAATGTTCTTTGTTCATTTGAGACGTAGAACACGTATGCTCTTGAGTTCAAGGAATATCCTACAAACTTACATTTAACTGCCCTATCATCCAATTTTTTAGTTTGTGTGAGCTTGACATATGCGTCACATCCCCAAACTCTTAGATAACTAAGAATAGGACGTTTCCCAGAGCATAACTCATATGGTGTTTGACTAACAGTGTTGGAAGGAACTTGGTTTAGTAGTAGTGTTGCAGTTTCTAAAGCAAGACCCCAAAATGAAATAGGTAGATCCGTACCTGGCATCATTGATCATACCATATCTATTAATGTCTGATTTCTCCTTTCGGAGACCCGATTATGCTGTGGAGTTCCTGGAGGAGTCCACTGGGAAATAATGCCATTTTCTCTCAAGTAATCTTGAAATTCATTGCTTAAGTATTCACCACCTCGGTCAGACCTTAGTGACTTAATACTTTTATTAAGATGGTTTTCTACTTCAGCTTTGAAGTCTTTGAATTTCTCAAAGGCTTCAGATTTGTACCGCATAATGTCACATACCCATATCGCGAGTGATCATCGATAAAGGTAATGAAGTAGGAGAATCCACCTCTAGCGGTGACTGACATTGGTCCGCATACATCAGAATGTATGAGTTCTAATGTCTCTGTTGCACGCCGTCCTTTACCTTTGAAGGGTAATTTGGTCATTTTACCAAGTAAACAAGACTCACAAGTTCCATAAGGTTCATATTTGAAGGGACTGAAATACCCATCCTTATGTAGCTTAGTTAATCTTGTTTCATTGATATGACCTAAGCGACTGTGCCATAGAAGTGATTCATTGAGATTATTCGAGTTAACGTTGTATATATTAGAGGTTGAACATTCTTTGTTAGTTTGTAAGACATAGATACCATTATTCAAAATACCATCTCCATATTTTTTTCATTGAAATAAATAGAACATTCATTACAACTTATTAGGCATGAAAACCTTTATTACATAAAGAAGAAATTGAAATGACGTTCTTTACTAGAGAAGGTATATAAACACAATCTTCTAAGTCTAAAACTAAACCATTCGGAAAAACTAATGAATACGTCCCCACGCATAATGCAGCCAGTTTTGCTCCATTCCCATGCGTAAGTAAACCTCCCCATGACGGAGTCTCCTACTGTTTCTCAGGCTCTGTACATTGTTACACAAGTGAGTCCCACAACCAGTGTCAAGCACCCAAGTAGAAGGTTCAGAGTTTTGAGAATATAGTTGAATCATACAACATACCTGAAGCATTTGGTTTCTTGGCCTATTGGGCTTCCCTAGCTTCATTGGCTTTTAAGGATCTGTAGTCTTTCTTCTAATGACCTTTCTTTCCACAAAAGAAACATTTCCTCTTTCCCTTTTTCTTCTCCACCTTACCATTGGGCTTTAGGTGATCTAGATCCTTGGCCTTGCCCTTATTTTTCTTTGGGCCTCGTGGCTTCAGGTCCGTACCCGTAAGTATGATAGGGGTTTTAAGCTCCGGTTTCAAATTCTTCACTACTTGCTTTATCAGATTGTGCATTTTACTAAAGTAGCTTCTTTATCAAACAGATGAAACTGCATAATAAAGTTAGAGAATTCTTTTGGTAAGGACTTAAGAATTAGATCCTGACATATCTCATGATCCATGATGAACCCGAGGTTGGCCAATTTTTCAATGTGGCCAATCATCTTAAGCATATGTCCACTAACAGATCCTTCATTATACCTTGTTTGGAATAAGGCACATGACACTTGGAATCTCACGGTACGAACGGAAGTTGCTTACAACTCCTTCAAGTGAAAGATGATGGTTTGAGCATCCATATCTTCGTGAGCTTTCTGAAGTTCGTCCGACATAGAGCCAAGCATTATGCAAACTGTATGCTCATCATCATCGACGTGTTTCTTCCAAGCATCGAATGTATTTTTGGTCAGCATCTTCTGCGGGTTCAAGGGGAAACGGTCTTTCAAGAACATAGAAAATCTTTTCTTGTCGTAAGACAATTTTAAGATTTCTAAACCAGTCATTGTAGTTGTCCCCTTTGAGCTTATGCTCATCAAGGATGGAACGAAGTGATACTCTGTTTGCCATTTGAATGTTTGTGAAATATTTTAACCCTCCTGTTAAAAGAGAATGTTAAAATTAAGAATATGTTGTTCATTAATGTTTCATAATAACATTGGCTTTTAATATTATGAATTTGCTCCCACTCATTTGTTTTAAAATTTTATGCAAATCGCATCAACCCCAATATGATGGATTTCTTGTGGGGCAAGGATCCCATTTTCATCATTTCATAACTTCGACTAGGGCCGGTCATTATAAAATACGATAATTAGGTAGGTTCCCAACCAATTTATGATATTTGGTTGGGCAATCAAACATTCCATAGCTTATGCTAGTCCTTGTGGACACCCAATCTTTGCCACTAAGTTAAAAGACCAATCATAAGGGTCGTTGCGTCTTATGACTCAGAAAAGTCAAACCATTGTCAATAGTATGATTTAGGGACAAATTGGTATTGGTCAATCTAGTAAAGCCTAGTCCTGCCAATACGGTTTAAGCCATTTGGGTCTATACTTTACAATGGGAGGCAAATTTTAGACTTAAATTATTATTGAGGATTTTAGCAAGTTTAAGTGAATAACTGTCAAATGGATTCCTCATTGAAAATTCCCCAGAGGGAGGGTGGAGCGAACTCTCTTAAATACCCTTACCTCTTAGGCTCTTATCGCCTTGGTGACAGGAATAAATAATAGATCCTCCAAATTAGTCCAACACTTTAAATATGCTTTAAGGTAAGCTTTAAGTAAATGATTATCTAGATGTCTTCACAGCTTTTCCTTTTGACTATAAAAAGGTAGTGAGTGAAGGAAGACACCAAATCATTATCTAACTCTAGTAATACCTTTGGTTAAATTAACTTTAGTTTGGAAAGTTTTATTAACGCCTTGGTCCCACCCCACTTGTATATTTTATAATGTCTTTTATTATAAATAAGTGAATTATATTAACCTTAAAGGTAATAAATCTCTAAGTTCATCATGGAATAATTACTTAACTAAGGGATAAACAATACACTCTCTATTTCTTAGAAAGTCTCTAGATGCTTGCACCCTAAAATAATCATGCCAATTCTAATCATACATAGAATCATCAAGCATATGAGTTTTAATATGTTGGAATTTTTTTAGGCATTAAATAACTTCGATTAATATTTAATTATGATATTGCATTTTATTTTATTCAAATAATTTTACTATTCACATTTTTCTACAGACGCGTGAACTTTAAATGGAATTTCACAATTCAAATATTAACCAAATCATGCACAACTTGTGCCTAAAATTAGGTTCAGGGTGTTAGCTTTCCAACGAGCTTTTAAACACCCAATTTCGAGTTCAAATGAGTGAGAACTAATCAAAACATAAAGGGCGCGCTGATAGACCCGGCCAAGGTTCCAGTTCGGAACCGGAACCGAACCGGACGGTTCCGGTTCCAACCGGTTCCGGAACCAAACCGGAACCTAACCGATTCGGTTAGGGTTCCTCCCCTAGCCGAACCGGTTGGAACCGTTGGAACCGTACGGTTCTGGTTGGAACCGTTTTGTATATATATAATAATATATTTTTTTAATTAAGATTTTTATTTGTAATTTAGTGTAATTATGTAATGTAATTAACTTAATTTGTAATTTACATAATTTTATTTGTAATTATGTAATTTTATTTGTAATTATTTTCAAAATAATATTTAATATAATTATTTGTAATTGAGTTTTATTTTCAAAAGTAAAAAAAAAAAAAAAACCGATGGAACCGGAACCGGAACCGAACCGGAACCGAACCGAACCGCCGGCCCGCTACGCGCTGATACCACTGTTGGGAAGCGGCCGCGAGTGCGCAGTGGAAAAATAATAATTAAAATTATCATGCCACTTTCCCTTTGCCCAACCATTTGTTTTTGATTATTCTAGAAGCCTGGCATGTTACTATATATTCTAAGCATAAAACTTATAAAACATGCAAAGAACATAAACCTAAACATGCTAACTATCATAAGAACTCTAATTAAAATAAAGAAAGAAAAAGACTTACTTGAACCGTAGACTCCTCCAGTCCTCCCTCCAGTCTACAAGCTTTTCTCGAACTCAGCAAGCTCTTCCAAGCTCCAAAGAGCCACCCAGTGTGTGGCCTCCAAAGATGCACACACCAAAGCCAAAACTCAACGGCAAGACTACGCCTTAAGTGCACGAGTATTTTGCCCTTGTACTAGCCTAGGCAAATACCTCAAAACTTTTAACTCGAGATTCCTCTAGTAAATTAGACTTAAGGATCCTCAAAATCAGTGGCTTACTCTTAAAACTTTAGAGTTGCTCACTTATATAAACCCCAAGATTTGAAAGGTTTGGTGTAAAATTTGTGAAGAATTCTTTGGGTTTATATAGTGCTCCAAAGACAACAAAATTAATTAAGAATCCGATGTGGGATAAAAGCCTATTTAATCTTAGCCATTGGATCTTAATTTAGTGGTTTAATGAGATTATAAAACCATAATAAGAGTTTGGGCCGAATTGGAATTCAAAACAAATAACAAAAATATTTACTATTCATGCGATACTATTCATATGGTACTATTCATGTGAATAATATATATATATTATATATTATTTATTTATTTATTCCAATTCCCAAAGTGCCCCTATCGTCATTCACCAATCCCTAAGCCACTATGGAACCTCATAAATGATCTGTTCAATAATTAAACATATTGAACCATTTATGAAAATTCCTACAACAATATATATGCTGTTAAATATGTAATGTGCACTGTTAACCATTGATTTCGACTTTGTTGTGTGTGACCTTTTGAGTTCCCCTCAAGTTGGACATGAAATGAATCGTGATAATTTATCGAACATAAATTATCCTCCGATCAGATGGTCGTTCATTTCAATGACCAATGTTGACATCTAGCAATATGCCAAGGCCCCCAAATGAGAAGGAAAGATATATATACCCATTCTGTATGCGATTTACATATGATACAGTCCCTCGCCTCTCTATATCCCCACCTATTGACCTAGGGTACGGAAAGTGTTTACCCATTGGTCAAAGGTATGATATTGATAGTGTCATGAATCGTGCTAACCCAAGAATCTCACATTATTCTTTCGATGTGGCCACAGTCTCAAGCACTGATCACACATATCAACCCGCGAACTGGAATACTACTCTTATAAGAAAATATTATCCGAGAGAGTGGCGATTATCTGTTGTATCTTTACAAACTTCATGTGTTTCAACAAATGACCCAATCATACCCTTATTACCGGATCTTTTGAACCAAGGAATGAGAATGTCAAAGTTATTTGATCCAGACATAAGATTGTAAAGACCACAAGTCTAAGGACTAGTCATATAATCGATACATGAAAGTTCTCACAGACACATGAGATAAACACTCCATATGAAAACTTTCGGTGGTCAGTTCGATGGACACGAGCAACTCATGCATCCATGTGATACACCAAGCTGACGGATCTCCGCTACTAGCCTATGAGATCAGCTACCCCACTTAAGGGCGGATCATATCATCATGCTAGTCTCTCCGCTTTGTGAACGCCCAGATTATTCACAAAACTATGACTAGGAACATTTAAGAGTAATGATTCTCATAAGGCGTAGAAGACATCGTCTTATTACTCCAAGGGTTTTATTACAGTGTTGATGATTCATATAAGTTATGTAAGACACGTAAATAAAGATTGCCATTTTATTAATTAATGAAAATATTACAAATACATGTACATATAGCCTATCCATTAGTTGGGTATAGGGCATATCCCTAACACTTTTGGATTATTTAATTTGTGAATTCTCCATAAAATTGACTAAAATGGATCTTCATATGCTCGGTTGACAGATATTATCAACATGCATGGTAACATACGACCATAAGTTGTTAGTGAAAAGTTTGTAATATTCAGTGCTCTAGTTTAATTGGAGGAAGCATCTAAAAAAAAGAAAAAAAATATGAGATCTGAGTAATTAAGTCTGTAGGGGTGTTTTAACACCTGGTGCCCTAAAGCCAACTGGTTTGGGAGTCAATGGCCTAAAGCTCGCTACATAGATTAAAGATGTTATAACATATGAGATCCAAGTAATTAAGTCTGTAGGGGTGTCTTAACACCTAGTGCCCTAAAACCAACTGGTTTGGGAGTCACTGGCCCAAAGCTCGCTACATGGATGGAAGATATTGTATATAAAAAAAAATCCATTGCCAAAAAAGAAAAAGGGTGTGAATTCTGATATAACTTTAGGACAAAAAAATTACTCTCTTTTCAACTCGCTTATGAAAATATTGTGGCCACAATGATTTGATTAATACTTTGTTGGTTGTGTATATGAATAATGGTAAAAATAATTGGAGAATTTACTTATTTGGTAATTTAGAAAGAAAGAAAACAACTACTAACTTGGATAAGAAGTTTCACTTATTTAGTCATTAACTTGTTTATTCTCTTTTCTCTTGTCTTTTTGCTTTTGTGTTCATTAGATTGACGTTTGTGGGTATTGTCACTGTAAGCCCTCACGAGAATACAACTTGTCCACTAGGGACACCTAGGGGTTTAAAGGCTTGTTGCATATGCTAAATGCAACTTTGATCCCTACGAAAGAGGCTTAGTTTAATTTTAATTGTTTGTTGCATTTTATTTTGTTGTTTTGCTCGAAGACTAGCAAAATGCTAGGTTTGGGGGTGTGAAGCGGGGTTTACCGTTATGCCTATGATGTTCGGCGACCACGATACTGTTGGGCTCGCAGCCCGTAGAGAGTACGGATTAACCCGCGGGGGACTAAACCGGAGAATAAAGGAGTCGCCACCCAGTATGAACTGGGAAAGATTTAAGGCCGCTGATGAGCGGAAAATATATCATTATTTACCGCCCCTTTTACTTAATATTTTGTATAGTTTCTCGAGTTTTATGAACATTTTGATGTGTTTTAGTTTATTTTAAAGATAAAAAAATTTGGGACTTAATGTTATCAATCAGGATGAAATGTGGAACAAATAAGGGTAAAAATGAGACTTGACATTTTGATTTTGGAGATTGGAAACTTGAAATGGCGTTCTAACGAAGTACAATTTTGGAAATTCCAACTTTGCACAATTGTCGTATTTTGGCCATAACCTTTTACTCCTATATCGGATTGAGGTGATTCAAGTTCCAGATTAAAAAAGACTCAAAGAACTACAACTTCGAAGTTTATAATAATTTCAAATTCTGAAGTTTCCATGACCGAAATTGATAAAATATTTGCAAGTGTGTTATGTGTAATTATTTAAGTCATTTTCAAAATAAAAAAATAAAATAAAAATAAAAACTGTCAAACTTCCACCAAACATGCAAGCATGTTTGGTGGAGGATTTGGTGCCATATTTGGTTCCATGTTTGATGTCATGTTTGGTGCCATGTTTGGTGGAGCAATTGGTGAAGAAATTGGTGAAAGCCTTTAGATTTTCCTATAAATACCAAGCTAAAATTTGTAAATTTTTCATGCTTTCTTTGGAGGAATTTCTCCATGAAAACCTAAAAGAAAATGTCTTATATATTTATTTAAGTTTTCTTGTATTTTATTTTTATTTAATTAATAAAATTTTGTGTGTTTTCATTTACAGCATGAGCATGTAATCTCATTCTGCTGGGGTGAAAGGTGAGACTTTTAATATAATAAATTAGATTAATCTCCCTTATTTAATTAAAATTTGGATTAATTAGTTTCCGCCTATATGGTCGGTTTAGGTGACAACCTTATTTACCGCCTATATGGTCAGTTTTACATTTCAGACGTAGTTTCCGCCTATATGGTCGGTTTAGGTAATAACCTTGTTACTGTCTATATGGTCGGTTGGATTTAATTGAGACGAATGGAATTACCGCCTTTATGGTCTGGTTAAATATAATTAATTAATCGATAAACATTGACAATAAGGGAGATTTCTAATTTTGAAATATTAAAAGTGGATCATCTAACCCCAACATTTTCTTTCATTATTGTAATTTTACTTTTATTTATCTCCAAGTTATTTTTTTTATGATGTTTTGTTTATTTAAGTGTTTACTAATCCAAAGTATGTTTTGTAACTAAACATATTATCTGGGGTTGTGATGAATTCCAATATCACTGGTTTATAAGGGGTTATTTTACGGTTTGGGTAATATAAAAGTTTATTTATTGAGCCTTAGTCTTAATGCTTCTTGTTAACTGGCCATTAATAAGATTGATCTGGTAAACTTAAAATGAACTTGGAAAAGATATTTTAGGTTTAAGGCCCTAGACTCAATAGTCCATGATCTTCCTTAAAGATAGATAACCCTTAATAGATTTCCTTACATGATAGGAATATACCTGTCGGGCAGGGTAGCCATAATTGGAACTTTATCTTAATGAATTCAGGTAACTTGGTTGACATAGGAATATGATTAATTGAGTTATATTGGGTATTTGTATCTGACCATCGGAAGAGGCTTTTGCATAAATTCGTGTTCTAGGTTAATAAACCAATATATTACACAAACGTGAAATAACTACTTCATCTTTAAAAAATATTGGAAGAATTCACAACCCTAGATAGTTTAATAATATTGATTTTACCTTTAATTCTCTTTCATACTGTTTTATTTACTTGTTTTAGTTTTAAGTCGCCATCCAATCAAACCACCAATCTATTAGATACTCGTAAACATTTGACTTCATAAATTAGTAGCTTAGGTATTAAGTCCTCGTGGGATCGATACATTTTATACAACTTGAACGATACGTGTGCTTGCGTTATATGTGTGTGATCACGCCGGTCAGCCGCACTCACCCCTCGAAGGGAAGACCTTAAACCGTTGGGTTCGGAATGGTCCATTATTTATTCCAGTATAATGTACGGGTTCACACAATGGTATAGTCAAGTCTTAATACAATTCATGCATAAAAGCGAATAAAAAAATGTAATAACACACCCAACCAAAATATTAATCACAATAACATAATTCCAAAAGCCTATTAAATTAAGAAATACGAGATGCGACAATGAAAATCATAATAAACGATCAAAAGTAGGAAAAACGTCAAAAATACATGTAACGCATATGGAAAGTAACAATGCTAAGGTGGGAAAAATATGCAATGGTACCAATAACGACGTAAACACGCATATATGAGTATTTTCCAAGTGGCACGTGGAGTTGTATCCTAAGTACAAACCGGATGGACGTATTTCACGTCTAGCCAGACATGTAGCGCCCGGAACTATGAAAATAAATATGGTAAGAGTGCCCTCAGGTCTTACCTTTTAAGTTGCTTTCTCGGAAGTGTGGTAGGCTGTCGCCGGAAGGATCGCTGGTTCGCTGTTTCCGGTTGCTAGTTCGTTATTTTTGGTTGCTGGTTCACTGTTTCTGGTTTACTATTTCGATTTCTGGTTTGCTATTTCGATTACTGGTTGCTGTTTCGGTTCACTAGTTTGCTGTTTCGATTTGTGTTAGCGCTAATTCGTTGTTTGTTGGTTGCTTTGTTCGCTGTTTGGTTGCTGTTAGCGCTGATTCTGGTTTTCTTTTCCTAACGCTGCTTCGTTGTTTTTTTTTTCTGGTTTTTCCCTTCACACTGCTTTGTTGTTTTTTCTGGTTTTCTTTTGTTTTCTCGTTGTTTTTCCCATTCTATTTTTCATTTTTTCTCTCTTTTCTCTTCCTCTGTATTCCGTTTTTCTTTTCTTTTTTTCTTGTTGTTTTTTTCAGTGATACTCTAAAGGAGAAGAAAA
>SKCR01030424.1:0-31378 GCA_019454045.1 Zanthoxylum bungeanum | reverse complement strand
AACAAAGAAGAAACCCTAGATCTCAATAGATCTTCAAGAAACATGAAACAAAATTTCTAAGCTTAGGGAGTATAAGAATTACCTTTAATTCTTAATTTTTCCTAAGCTTATTCCTTGATTTTCTTCTTTGTTTTGGCTTGCGAAATTCAATTTCGGCACTAAATTAGTCAATTTTTGTGAAAAATTTGGGGGCTTTTTTTTTTTTTTGGCGGTCTTCTTCTTTTTGTTTTTGTATTGTTTTATTTATTTTTTTGTTTTACACTAAAAACGTCCCACCTTCATCAAAAACTTCATCTTCGTCTCATCAACTTAAAAAAAAACCCATTTTCAAGAAGCGACGCGAGGGACTTCAAGCTCACCACCAACTCTCATCTTCTCTCAACAATTCCGCCGCCGCTCTCGATAACAAGAAGGTTCTTTTTCTTGATAATTTGTTATGGCAAATTGAAGCTCTGTTCAGTTATTGAGACCTAGATTTTAGGCCATGCCTGTTAATTGCTTCGGCATATTCTTTTTCACGCCATTGGATCCGATTTTTTTTTTTTTTTTTGGCCAAATCCAATTGCAGTTAGAAAGTCTACCAGCTATGGTTGCAGGCGTTTGGTCGGATGATAGAAATGCACAGCTCGATTCAACCACTCAATTCCGGAAATTGCTCTCAATAGGTTTGATATTGAGTGTTATGTTTAATTTTTTTTCTTTATTGTGTATTTCGTCTCTTTTTGTTGTTGTTGTTGCGTATTTAAGTTGTTTTTAAAATTGTCTGCAGAGCGCAGTCCTCCGATTAATGAAGTTATACAATCTGGTGTTGTTCCACGCTCTATAGAGTTCCTTTCAAGAGATGACTTTCCACAGCTTCAGGTTTGAATTACATTACGTGTTATTTGATCTATGCTTTTAAATTCGTTTTAATTATGCTTGTTTTTATCATTTTTCTAATTGCTTTCTTCTGTTTTGATATGATATTACTCAGTTTGAGGCTGCCTGGGCTGTGACAAATATTGCTTCTGGGACATCGGAAAATACCAGGGTGGTAATTGATCATGGGACTGTCCCTATATTTGTTAGACTTCTAAGTTCTCCCACCAATGATGTTCGTGAGCAGGTATATGTTGCATATGGGTCATGTCTTTGCATATGCATTGTTACTGCATTTTTTTTCTTCTATTGACGTTTAATCTAAATGTATATTTGGAATTGTAGGCTGTTTGAGCATTGGGAAATGTTGCCGGTGACTCACCTAAATGCCGTGATCTTGTCCTTAGCAATGGGGCGTTGATGCCATTGTTGGCTCAATTTAATGAACATGCATTGCTCTCTATGCTGAGATATGCAACATGGACATTGTCAAACTTCTGCAGGGGCAAGCCACAGCCTTTGTTTGAGCTGGTTTGACCTTTAAGTTAAGCTGTGAGGTTACATGCTTTTACCCTTTAGCTTTTTTCCTGATATTTGTTGCTAATGTCTTGTGCTTCTGAATTTCTATGAGCAGACAAGGCCTGCTTTTCCAGCTCTTGAGCGTCTTATACAGTCAAATGATGATGAAGTTCTCACAATGCTTGCTGGGCACTATCATATCTCTCAGATGGTACCAATGACAAAATCCAAGCTGTTATTGCCTGGTTGAACTTTTACGGTGAGTTTTGCATATCCTTTTTGGTGCATCTATCTCATTTTTCTTTGATTTTTAATCAAAACATCATTTGTGAAATCTGAATCTCATGAACCTCTCTCCTTATTGTCAGTCATCCATCTCCATCAGTGCTTATCCCTGCCCTTCGCACAGTTGGAAATATTGTTACTGGTGATGATATATATGCAGACTCAGGTAATTTGGTCTTTAAAGTATTCAGTCAATCTTGGAATTATTTAGCAACTTCTTGTCTATGGTGAAAGAAATTGCTTGAGTGTATAGTTCTCTTTCACCATAAACATTGCTTGAGGATGTATTTCTCCTTCTCCTTCATTGATTAATGATTATTAACGTTAAGGATATATGCACTCCCTATGATGATGATGATGATTATTATTATTATTTTACCTTTTGTCAATATAGTTTGCTTCTTGAGTAAGTGACTCAGTGTTTGATCCTTTATTTGTTTTGACAGTGCATAATAAACCATCAAGCTCTGCCATGCCTTTTGGACTTGCTAACACAAAATTATAAGAAGAGCATCAAGAAGGAAGCTTGTTGGACCATCTCAAACATCACTGCTGGAAATGCAAATCAGATACAGGTGAGAAAATCGTCCATATTGGTTTTTCCCAGGGGATTCCTGTTCACTTCAGATTCCTTACCTTGTATGTTTGATAATATATCAGACCTTATGACTATAATTAAGCTGCTGTATTTTTGTACGGGTATCTAAAGAGTGTTATCAGATACTTTTATTGCATTTGTGAGCCTTGTTGTTTATTTTGAAATTGCATGCAGTCCATAATTGAAGCTGGTATCATTGGGCCCCTCATTCATCTACTTCTAAATGCTGAGTTTGAGATCAAGAAAGAGGCTGCAATGGGCTATTTCAAATGCCACATCTGGTGGAACTAATGAACAAATTAAGTATAAACTGTTCTGTCTCAAAAACTTGTTAACCTTTTTCAATTGCTTTCATACATAGCAATAATCATTTTATTGTATCTGGTAGGTTCTTGGTTAGCCAATGGTGCATTAAGCCCTTATGTGATCTACTGAACTGTCCAGACCCAAGAATCGTAATAGTTTGCTTGGAAGGGCTTGAGAACATTTTGAAGGTTGGGGAAGCTGAGAAGAATATGGGTAACACAGGAGGTGTAAATGTTGGGTGTTATATTAAATGTATATACTTTCTCTTGTGTGATTAAGAGTTTCGCGGTGCCTCTGCTCTAACGCAAGGTTTAAAGACTCATGCTTTGTTGACTAAGAATGGTTTCATCTGTTGAAATTTAGTTTCAGCGGATGAATGAGTTGCATATATATAAGTTGTTAAATATTATCATTACCAGCAATTCTGACATTTGAGTCTATTATCATATTGCAGTTCTTGTTGTGGTATTCGTTTTCAGCCAATTTTACCTTCTTTACATGTTACTCGCTCTGTACAATGTCGGTTTGGAACAGCTCCGACTAGGTTTCAAGGTAACAATTCTTTTTCTTGTTTGTTAATTAATAAATTTGTAATTGTTTTAAAAACAATGAATTACAGTGTCTGTTTTACAGATTTTGCAGGAAAAAAGAGAGATTATTTATAGAGTACCTGATATACAGACTGAACCACATAGCAGTGATGATGATAAGGTTCTTTTTTCCCCCTTTTGGGGGCTTTGCTCATTCTATATAAGTGCAAGTTGAATTAGAGTTATGAGCAAAGAATTATAGCAAATAAAAAAACTTTATATTTTCCCCCTTTTGGGGGCTTTGCTCGTTCTATATTTTATGAAAACTGGTATAGAAGATATCACTAGAAGAATATTATTTCACTTGCATGGTCTTGGCTCATATTTTGTAGAATTGACTTTGTTTGCTTTATTTTCTCTCTTATCTTAGGTACTATCAGCTCTTGAGATTTCGAGTGCTCAACCAACTGGTAAACTGCAACCAACAGTCACTGTGCACAATAAGAGCAACTCCCTTCAGTCCCCTACAGATATTACAAGTGAGAAGCTAGTTCATTCAATGAATGGTTTCGTTGACTTTCACCATATGTTCAAAGTCTTTTTTGTAGTTTGGATATAGAATGTAAAGTTAGTTATAAGACGAAATCAATAACTTTGATTTTTGAATTGTAACTAGTTCATCATTCTTGTAAATACAAAATTTTTTATTTACATATAATAATGTATATGATCATTAAATTAATGTATTAAAATTTATGTTTTGGATCATTTTATAATATAAAATAACATATGGTGTATTAATAATTTGAAAATTATGTATTTGATCAGATTGTACTTTTAGTGGCGAAAATTTCGCCACTAAAAGTCTATCATTTTCGCCACTGCAGGTCATTTTTAGTGGCGAAATTTATTTCGCCATTAAAAATGAACTTTAATGGCGAAAAATATGACTTTTAGTGGCGAAATTTTCGCCACTAAAAGTAATTTTTCAGAGGCGAAAATTATTTCGCCACTAAAAATGAACATTCAGTGGCGAAAAAGATGGACTTTTAGTGGCGAAATAAATTTTCGCCACTAATACCTTTTGTGTCGCACTTTTAGTGGCGAAATTATATTTCGCCACTAATAGTTTTAGTGGCGAAAATAATTTTTCTATTTAAAAAGGAAGAAGACTGAAATTACAAGTCAATGGGGGCATTATTGTCATTTTTTAAATTCAATCAAATCAAATTCAATTAATTAAAAGCCAACTTATTGTAACAAATCACATTTGAACACATATAAAGTTTACTTTAATCATGCCAAGTGTTCAAATAATAATTAGACAAGTGTCATAACATTTATGAAAAGTTTGATTAATTAATTAATGAAATATTTAACAATTAACTATTCTAATAATCAATTAATGTAATTATTATTATATATGTATTTTTATTTATAATAAATAACAAATACATATATTTATGGCATGTGTCAAAATCTCATTTGACGAATAATTAATGTGTATCTAATCAAATTATGTATCAAATACAAATACAAAATAATTATTAGCGGACAAAATCCCCTAATTTCATGTGTTGTCGTTTAACGATTAAACGATCCGAATTAACTCACTTAATCCGGTGAAGTATTATGAATAATCTGTATTATTCATATCGAGTTGCCCAAGTGTTCAACGAGTACACTTCATATTGTGGGACTCTCTAAGTTTAGGTTTATCCGTCACGAAATCCAATTTCATGTCCATAATCCACCCACTCATGGATTATGACGACCACGGATAATCACGCTAAACTATGCAAGTCCAGGTCATAGCATACATATAATCCCTCTGTCACAGGCCATCCGTATTATATCTGGGATATAGATCAGAACGTCAAATCCGTTCGGTATAATACAATCGACTTTCAATTTACGATCTCTAAATAACACTCGGAACTGATTTCCGAAGTTATACCACGGTCATGGATTTACTAGATCGTAAACACGTGATGATGCATATGCCATGTACACATGACTGGCAGATCCTATCTTGATACGCACATGATATCATGAGCATCAGTCCAAACCCAACGAACAGGCGGAGGTCTGATCATGACTAGATCATTGACGTGACTGCCATCAAAGTGTGGAGGATAGCTCATATATCCACGGTGGTATCTCAAGTCGAATGACCACTATGCTCGCTCAACTCGAAAAGGTTCCTATTGACGTTGGTGTACCATCTATTACGAAACCTTCAGTGAGTCGTTCAATGTCTTATCAAATAAACACTTGTATGTCTATACGAGTCTCCCGAGACTCATGGTTCACTGGGATAAACCATCTGACCAAGTCACGATATACGACATGTACTGGTCTCAACAGATTTTACTAACCGACCCGTGTTAGCAAATCTTGACCAAAAACTTTATTTAAGGATGTACAACTAATAATGCGCTTCCCAATGCCAATTACAGACTACGTTGTAACTGCCCACTATACTGTAAATCCTAAGGTCTTTGTCTAATATACACGTATCACTTAATCAAATTCAGTTTCGATATAATCATAATCAGATATCTAATCGTGATTAGATCGAATAAGTGTATAAAAGACAAGGGTGCTACCATTAAAATTAGTAATATTATGGAAAATACAATTGCTCATATTTATGAATCAGACATAAATACGATCCGGGTTGGCACTCCGAGCACCAACCCTAACAATTTCTCCCACTTGCTCCAGTGCCAATCCATGGTATCCTATACACATCTTAATGTATATCGCATACTCATGGCCTTCAAGAGCTCCCCAGCACTTAAGAGGTAGGCAACAACAAGTAAGCCTGATTTAATAAATCGAGTCTGTCCAACAAACCCAACCGTTTTCCTAAACAAGCATCATTCATATTTTGTAGAATCCAAATTCCACATCAATATGACTCAGATACTATATCAGTATTGTGCTGTAGCTACTAAGTTGTATATGTATTTAGAGATCAAATCCAAATACTTTAAGATAACTGCATGCACTACACCAATACGAAGACTTCTAATATATATGGTCACTATGCATCTTCATTAGTCAATACTTCATAAGTTGCAATTGATTCCACTAGTATAGTAGAATCAACAGTGACATTCCCACTGCATATTTTCTGACTTTATATGACATAGACCATCTAATGTCATAATTAGGATCAAAACTAATCTGACCTTATGATTGCTGACTAAATTCTTCATGTATGAGAAACTCGTTCTTAATATCTCAAAGATCATAAAGAACATGTTTCAAGATCCATCATATGGTCTGTAGCATATCAAAATAACTCGTAACAATTACGATTAAATTGATATCTTTAATCGCACATAATATAGTATTCATTACGCCACCATCATATGATGCATAAGATTGACTAGACATTCTAATCAATTTCACTTTCGACAAATGAATTACCATTTACGAAAGACGAATACTATATATATATATATATATATATATATATATATATAAGACACGTTCACTGTCAAATAGTTATACTAACTGTCATAGAAATAGTCTTACTGTGTCCTTTATTAGATCATATCTAATACGCGACTAATGAGAGTTTTTCACAAGTCTCTCAGTTTTATATCTTATATAAAACTTTATATCAAATATATCAGAGACTATTCCCATTGCTTTCACGGAAAAAGAAGACTTAGGATATTTAATACTAGAAAGAAATTTGTACGCTCCCACTGACCCTACTGACAAATACATATTCTCTATATTTCGATAAAACCAGACAATCTGAGTGATATCAAAAACAGAGAACACGAATTTCTGGAAAGCTTATCTGAGTCTACAATAGGCTCCATGAGCTAGTATATCAAACTGTGATCTTAGCAGAATACAAACTCTAGGGTCATTCAAGAATGAACTCTTCAAACTAAGAAATCACGACGAATCTCTCATTTTAAGAAATCTCTCAAGAACGCCACTTTGCATTCTTTAGCCAAAATATGGTTTAATATCAACATTAACCAACATATCCTTAATTGTTCAATCAGTGCGGCAAGAGACAAGCTTCCTCAGAATCTACAATAGACTACTGAGTACAACCTTTCTCACTGTCATACTGTAAAGGTCAAACCTTTATCAAGCTCACTTCGCTTTTGCTGCGCAAACAATTTGCACATTTTATGAACTATTCATAACGAAAGCCTAATCAAGTTCAAAAACTTGATCGTAGTAAGACATAAACAATCTTAGATCTATGGTTCAATGTTAAGTTCCGGAATCGATATCAAATATCGCTCCCACTATAAGTTATAGGATAATTTTCTTCGATAAGAAAACAACAGAATTAGTAAGTATCAAATACTTCGCAAATGATTCTAATATCCTATTGAACTTATACATAAGTTGTCTAAGGGTCTTTTCATCTTATTAATCATGTAGTTCCACTACAGTTTATCATTCTCACATTTGACTTCACTAAGTCAAGTCTTTTCTACAATCGTCAACATCCAATGTCAACCACCAAGTAATAAAACAATTTTATTACTCAGGATCGTAGAAAAGATATTCTATCAAATTAAATACAATATTCCATTGAATAGAATAAATGATAAACCTTACTTATACCTCTGAGGCACAAGAACTTTCAATTATATAACCATTATACAAAGGAAAGATTCAAATCTTAAATTTTTCAAGATTCAAATTTTTTTACTATACATATCAAATATGTAACTGTAGAAACTAACAGAATCTTAATTAAAGAGATGAATAAGAGTTACTGGAGCATAACCCCAAGAGCATTGAAAACCAATTCGGTAACTCTCAATATCAACGAATCAAATCATATAAGATTCGATAACTCTCACTGACCAATTCCATCAAAATGGAATTCGTGGAAGTTTAATATTGAGTAAGAATCATATTCATTAAATAATTATAGAACTAATTGTCTTAAATTCATGCGTTTGATCAAATCAAACATCTTCAAACAATTCAAAGACGCGCAATGAATTTCCAAAGACAAAGTTTTCAACACTACAGATAAAATATCTTTGAACTATTCAAAATATTCTATCCGAGTTTCATTAGTAACATATTGACAGTTCTTGAACAATTCAAGACGTTCGACATGTTCTATAGTAGAAACACGTAACTAAGTCATGACAATTCATTAACTGAGTTACGAAGCAAAGAAAATTATACAAGGTAATTTCTAATTCATTAAACTATATACATCCAATGTATTAGTTTAACAAATCTGTGGTCCAATGACGATCATTGGTTAAATGAAATTTAATCACTTCCTGAATACAATATTCATTAAACGGATAAGGATATGTGGTGTGATCTCATATCAGACCATCCTTTAACATACGGAACAAGCATCTGATGCTTTTATGATAAAATCTCATTAAGCACAGTTCTAAGTTATTTACTCTACCAAATATTTTCTTAATGTTCATCTTTCATCAATGACACTACTAGTTGTCTTAAAATATATAACAACTGTTTATACAGAACAAGTAACTATCCAATAGTCACAAGTTCTGATATCAAATATCAAAATAGTTATTATACATTATTTTAATTAACTAGACGGGAGATCCGGTATCCAATACCTACAGTTGTCGTATTGCGAGAATCGATATTCTCCATTCACAACTATACACATCTCCTTTCTCAAGCTTTATAATTTGCGTTCAATTATTCACAACGATTGTAAAATAATTGATTAGCAAACTGTATCAGACATGTGACTTCTAAAAGTCACTAAAGCCAAGAAACGTCATTAAAAGATAAACAAATACTAAAGGGGTTTTCTTAATGCTAGTCAAGAATCTCGAGACATGAACTGATTCGTGTCAATTCTTACTGCATAAGAAGCTATTCTAACTAGAATAATATCCTAAACCAAATATCCTCTTAGATTACCTAATCGTGACTTAGAAACTAAGTCACAAACCATCTTGATTTTCAAGAAAATCGGAACAAAAGTTCCTGATGGTTTTAACTAATCTAATTATATCTAACTCTACTGTCTTTCTAGAACCTATTCTAGAATTACGCAACCATAAGTAAAGTCAGAAAACCTATTCTAGTAATAAGCATGCAGTAGATTAGAAATATAAATCTATAAACAGTATAGAATGAAGGAAAACGTAAGCAGTAAATTCCATAAAATTACACACTACTTAAGTTATGGATTTTTAATCAGCAGTGTCTCCCATTACTTTACGTAATACCGTAATCCCCAACGGACAACGGGAATTCAATAATTAAATCGAATTCCATATTGAGAGTAGGATCCCATGAATATATTTCGAGTCACAGCTTTGGCACGTTCTCGCCTACGTATATGTTGGCGACTTGGTCGCATAATTGGTTGTAATGGATTTTGATGACGTCAACGAGAAAGAAGACTTCGACGTGCAAACACGAAGCAATACAAAAAGTGTCGAAGCATATGCGGTGAAGAGAGAGAATGTGAAGACTAGCGCATAATTGAAGAAATCATGTGAAGTTTTAGCTTAGTGCTCTAATTGTAAGTGAGTTTACTCAAGTGATCTAAAGCTCTTAGGAATCATACATTTTGCATCACTTGCATTTAAAATGGATTAGAATGCTTAAAGAATCATTTGCACTTTATTTGCACCAAAATGAATTTCTATGCACAAGTGCATCGGTAAATGATCTTCCAAAAACTATCAAACGGTTGAATTAAACTTCAAATGATATACCGTTAGATAGATACGTGTCTCTAGTTTGCTACGGTTTAAACGGAACAAAATTCCGATATATATAACTCTTGCTAGAGCCATTTTAGTACAACATGCTCATATGTGCGTTTTTTGCATACATGTCACATTAGAAAAATTCCATAAAATTCATCTTAATGTTTTTGGAGCTTAATTTTTTACAGAAGCTAGATCTATGTGTCTAGTTTATGCATAAATTTACGGATCATGATTTGGAATTTTCTAGAGAAATTTATGGCCAAAATACCAAGTGTCATCAGTCTTGACTGGTCATCAGAACATGCATTGCTACTGAAACCAGAGAGCTCCAAACCGGTCCTCATACCGGTTTCCATACCGGTCTAGCCTTTATGGTGAAGTTACTGAAACCAGGGAGATCCAAACCGGTCTCCATACCAGTCAAGCTCTTCATATTGAACACTTACTGGAACCAGGGAGACTCATACCGGTCTCCATACCGGTCTAGCGGACACTTGCCCAACGGTAATATAGCCGTTAGTATCCGTTGGAGCCCTAGACCGGCATGCCATTTTCCATACCGATTTCCATACCGGTCTCGCTGTAAGTTGGGGAATGCTTTGCATTTTATTATAAATAGAACCCCAACTCATTTGTGCTTTGTTAGAGACTTGATACACAACCTTCATACATTCTCTAAGGCAAATACAATAGTGTCTTAAACCTTCATACACTTAAACACTCATACAAGCTCACACACATCTTCATTACATTTAGTGAGCTTGGAACACTTGGGTATGCAACTCACACAATCTTCTTAATATTTGTGAGTGCTCAAGTGTGTTTTAATTCTTTCTTAACAAAAAACTTGTGATTTGTGAAATCCATTTGGTTGGGTAAGTTGTAAAGGTTTGTGAGTAAGCCTACGAACAAAACTCAAAGTTGTAAAAGGTTGTGAGTACACCTATGAACAAAACTCATAGTTGTAAAAGGTTTGGAGTACACCTACGAACAAAACTCATAGTTGTAAAAGGTTTGGAGTGCACCTTTGCGGAAAACTCTTGGTTACGAGTGAGCCACGGCAAAACTCGGATTTTAGTGGAAATCTTCAAGCGAGGCTTGGGGGAGTGGACGTAGGCACGTTTGGCCGAACCACTATAAATCTCGGTGTCGTATTTCTCTTTCTCTTAACTTTTACTTATTTGCAAGTTTTATTTACATTTATATTATTGAATAGAAAACTTGCATATAGGTTATTATTTACAATAGAGAAAATTAACCTAAGAGCCTATTTGGTAATAAAAGCTTAAAATCGGCAAAGATTTTATTATTCCGCATTTATAGCGATAACCCAATTCACCCCCCTCTTGGGTATATAGATTCTTTGTCGCTATTGCTTGTAAGGAATTTCAGTATATTCATTAGGTAGACAACCCATTGTCAATCACTTACCAGCGACTCCTGGTTTTGGTCCTGACTGTTTCTCGTTGTGACAGCTTTGGCACGTTCACAGTGAGGTGTGTCAAGGCTACACTTGTCAATGACAAACTCAAGCTACCGGTGTAGTCCTGACAGCTTTGGCACGTTCATGATTTTCACTTTCACTTGAATTTATCCAGTATCAATATACAACCGGTATGGATAATAATCATATAACTACACCCTCATAGCTTTGGAACGATCTCGGATGCACTTATAGAAAAATACCCATAAACCGTACTGACAAGACAGACCAAGAAACATGTATCCAATTCACGTTACTTTACAGCCATATTTAAAAGCGTGGATTTTCCTATGGAAGTTTTAATCTACATCAAATGCATAATTCTAATCTAAATCATTTTCTAAACATTTCAATTCTACTTTAGAAAACATAACACAATTAAACTATTAAATTTCCGTTATATTTTCTGTTAACGTAAAACTGAAAAGTAAAGAAACGTATATAGATTCCTAGCATGTGGGAACATTAAAATTGGATTATATATCAAATATTAAGCATGAATAATGTAATGGATGAAGCATCAGACCCGCTCTGATACCATTTTTGTTGGGGTTTTGGGCGATGGGCGCAGCGGAAGCGCGGGTCGGGCGAAATCGTATTTTAAATTTTTTTCAAAATACCAAATAAATTATTCAATATCTAATATGAATAATATATTCATATTTCACCTAAACCTATTTATTCAATATCAAATATTGACATAAACAAGTTGAAAACTCGCGAAACTTTTACGAAAACTGTTTTTCCGTAAAATTGCCTAAAACGTGTTTTTGATCGAACCGACTACCCGACACTTATGAAAACTTCCCAAGTCATCTCCAATAGTTTCGGGCAGTTCATGGGCTGCCCGGACAGTGACAGATTCACTATTTGGACAGCCGTCACTTGGTTGGCTCAAAATACACCCGGTAACGCCGTTTTTGACCGTTTTCGCTTATTTCAAGTCAGAAACACTTTCCGGAAATTGTGCCAACACCCAAATTACATCCAAAACATTAAAAAGACACAAATTTTATCACAAAATCAGAATCATTTCCAGGTCATACACAGAAAACGAAATTGCCTAATTTTCATGCTTAAATCCAACAATTTCAAGACTAAATCAATTAATCTCAACACCAAATGAGACTTACTACAAATGAACAACTCTAGAAAAATTCTAGGCTATCTAAGAGTGTATCAAAAACTCTAGAATGACAACAATTCATCAAATGAATAAATTGGCCTAATATTACAATAATATCAACCAATATACTTCACAAATGCTTCACTTCCTTCCAATTCATCCACCATAACCAAAAGCCTCAAATATTATAACAAAGAAGAAACCCTAGATCTCAATAGATCTTCAAGAAACATGAAACAAACTTTCTAAACTTAGGGAGTATAAGAATTACCTTTAATCTTTAATTTTTCCTAAGCTTATTCCTTGATTTTCTTCTTTGTTTTGGCTTGATTCATCAAACAAACATGAAACCCATTTTCTTTGAAGAACTTTCGGCCATGGTGGAGTGATCAAGAGAGAGAAAACAATTTTTCTATTTAAAAAGGAAGAAGACTGAAATTACAAGTCAAGGGGGGCATTATTGTCATTTTTTTAAATTCAATCAAATCAAATTCAATTAATTAAAAGCCAACTTTATTGTAACAAATCAAAATTGAACACATATAAAGTATAATTTAATCATGCCAAGTGTACAAATAATAATTAAACAAGTGTCATAACATTTATGAAAAGTTTGATTAATTAATTAATGAAATATTTAACAATTAAATATTCTAATAATCAATTAATGTAATTATTATTATATATGTATTTTTATTTATAATAAATAAAAAATACATATATTTATGGCATGTGTCAAAATCTCATTTGACGAATAATTAATGTGTATCTAATCAAATTATGTATCAAATACAAATACACAATAATTATTAGCGGACAAAATCCCCTAATTGCATGTGTTGTCGTTTAACGATTAAACGATCCGAATTAACTCACTTAATCCGGTGAAGTATTATGAATAATTTGTATTATTCATATCGAGTTGCCCAAGTGCTCAACGTGTACACTTCATATTGTGGGACTCTCTAAGTTTAGGTTTATCCGTCACGAAATCCAATTTCGTGTCCATAATCCACCCACTCATGGATTATGACGACCACGGATAATCACGTTAAACTATGCAAGTCTAGGTCATAGCATACGTATAATCCATCTGTCACAGGCCATCCGTATTATACCTGAGATATAGATCAGAACGTCAAATCCGTTCGGTATAATACAGTCGACTTTCAATTTATGATCTCTAAATAACACTCGGAACTGATTTCCGAAGTTATACCACGGCCATGGATTTACTAGATCATAAACACGTGAGGATGCCTATGCCTTGTACACAGGACTGGCGGATCCTATCTTGATACGCACAAAATATCATGAGCATCAGTCCAAATCTAACGAACAGACGAAGGTCTGATCATGACTAGATCGTTGACGTGACTGCCATCAAAGTGTGGAGGATATCTCATATATCCACGGTGGTATCTCAAGTCGAAGGACCACTATGCTCGCTCAACTCGAAAAGGTTCATATTGACGTTAGTGTACCATCTACTAGGAAACCTTCAGTGAGTCGTTCAGTGTCTTATCAAATAAATACCTACATGTCTATACGAGTCTCCCGAGACTCATGGTTCACTGGGATAAACCATCGGACCAAGTCACGATATACGACATATACTGGTCTCAGCGGATTTTACTAACCGACCCGTGTTAGCATATATTGACCAAGAACTTTATTTAAGGATTACAACTAATAGTGCGCTTCCCATGGCCAATTACAGACTACGTTGTAACTGCGCACTATACTATAAATCATACGGTCTTTGTCTAATATACATGTATCTCTGAATCAAATTTAGTTTCGATCTAATCATAATCAGATATCTAATCGTGATTAGATCAAATAAGTGTATAAAAGACAAGGGTGCTACCATTAAAATTAGTAATATTATGGAAAATACAATTGCTCGTATTTATTAATCGGACATAAATACGATCCGGATTGGCACTCTGAGCACCAACCCTAACAGGTATTACGAGACGAAGATAACATAATATAAATTATGTTGGGACACAAATACACTCATGGAAAGACTTTGGGAATAATCAGGTAATTCCCAGAAGTTCCGATACGAGACTGTTTAATGTACCACTTCAGACAATCTATAGTATTTGGGCCATAACTTTCTCATACGAACTCTAATTTTTATGAATTTTATATCATCAGAAATTTGAGATCGAGATCGAGATTTACAACTTTCGCGTTGAATGTTTTTCCAAATACGAACCAGAAATGGGTTAAAAATGCAGATCAAAAATTGAGATGAATTGTATCTGATGACATTCTAGTAAATTCTATAAGTCTCTCCAAAATTCTACACATTTCTTTATTTTAAAATGGCCAAGTATATAAGGGAACTATTCATGTATCCTTAGAAATCAAAAAAGAAAAAAAACGTGAGGATGAGGGAGAAGAAAGAAGAAGTAGAAGGAAAAATGAAGAAGAAGAAATAACTAATCAACCATTCATCAATCTAAGAAGAAGACAAGCTACCATATGGGCTTGAGGAATGAAGAAAAAACAAGAGAAAAAAGGTAAAAAAACTTGACCCATAAACTTAGTTTGTTAGATTTTGGAAGCATGATGATAGAATATGGATCTTGGGATGATAAAGATTTCATAATGGTAATTGATAAGTCAAGAAAGTGATTATTGATTTAAAGTACCCAAACTTTGGAAGATTTGAAAGTTTTGTGACAAGCAAGGGTAATGAGACTTTGAGAATTGGTTGAGGATGATAATTTAATGTAGAATTTGTGAATTAGAAGTTAAATAAGTTGGTTTGTGCAATAACTTTGTTGTGAAAACTGATTGTGGTAATTTTGGGTAGGGGATGAACATGGAGAAGCAAAACAGAATCCTGGAAATCTGTTTTGCGTTGTGACGCTAAAGGGTAAAATGACAGCATGATTCTGAACGTTGCACGTCGCGACGCGCAAGGATTTGCGTCGCAACGCGTGGCTGTAGACAACAGAACCTGGGCGACGCTGTTCTAGGCTCGCGGCCTAGTTGGGAAGTACAAAATAACATGGAGTCGCCACCCGGTGTGAACCGGGACAAAGATTTAAGGCCGCACTCACCCCTCGCAAGGGAAGACCTCAAACCGTTGGGTTCGGAATGGTCCCTTACTTATGTCACTTGTGATGATTAATTTGTGCAATGAACTAACCAAGTCTACTCAATAATCATGCTCAAGGGTACTTAGATCTAACATGTTTTCATCCAAATAATTCCACGCAATGTAACACAACGAGCATATTGAACTATTAAATCAACATGCATAAATCATTACCCAAACGCATCATAAACTAAGAACATGCATAATGAACAACCTAAACATGCTTTAACAAATAAATAACAAACTAAATTAAACCATGCTTTAAATAATAAACAAATAACCTAAAGACTATAACATGCTCAAATACAAGTTAGGATGAGACGAGATACGTGTATCTTAAGTGGTACGTGGCATTGTATCCCGAGTGCAGACCATACTACCGTCCATTCGGAGTCGGCTATGGAATTTACGTCCGGGTTTCCATCCGATATACCATAAAAGAGAACACATATCCCGCTCATCCAACAATCACATCATGCTTCAAACGACTCTCATGCAATTATATATCAAAATAAATAAAACAACAATAAAGAAGATAAGTAGAAAGGTGCCCTCAGGTCTAACCTCTTTTGTCGTCTAAGAAATGGCGTTACACGTCCGTTGGAAGGGTGAATGATCCGCTACTCTTTTAGTTCACCAACTCAACGTCTTTCCTCGCTGTTTTGCTGTTCGGGCTGCTGTTTCAAGTCCGTTTCGCTGCTACGTTTCAGGTCACTGTCTTGATGGTTTAGCGGACTGTTTTGGGTGATTTTGAAGGCTTAGGGAGGTGCGTTTGTGAGGATTTTTTAGGGAAACTTTATGGAGGTTTTGGGGATGGTGTTTAGGTGATTTTAGGACTGTTTTATGGGTTAAAGACGCAACAAAAACTGACCAGAACAGGGGACGAAACTGTGCAGTTCAAGGTGCAGTGAGGGGTGTTTCGGGACTGTTTTGGGGCTGCGAATGGGGCTGTGTTTGGAGGGTGTTTAGTGCGACTTTAGGGCTGTGAATAAGGTTTATTTGAGGGTGTTTTAGGGCTGTGAATGGGGGCTGGAACTCGGCAATGGAGGGTTAAGTTTAGGGCTTGGGCGTGAAGGGTGTTGATGATGGAGGGAAGATGCGGCAATGGAGGCTATTGGATCTTGAAGGTGCGGCAATGGAGGCTTCAGGGGGATGCTTGGGCGTGCAATGGAGGCTTAAGAGAGTGCTTTAGGCGTGTGAGAGAGATGTATGAGCTAGGTCTTGAATGGGGGGTGAAGGCCTCTTTTTATAGGCAAAGAGAGAAGACTTTCCTAATTAGATTAGGAAGGAATCTCCTAATTGATTTCTAATAAGGAATGCATCACCTAATTAGGATTTGGGATTGGATTTGATTTGGTAATGATTTCTTTTATTTAGGTAAGGATTTAACAAGATTTAAACATGTGATTAATGTGCAATTACCTAAATAAAGGGCAATGGGCGTGAATCATGGCCAATGGGCATAGGTTTGGTTTGACTTGGTTTGACTTGGGTTGACTTGGGTATTTGGGCCTGGTTTGGGTTAGGTATGTGGTCTATGGGAGTTTTGGGCCTAAGGTGAGCTTAGAAACGGAGGTATAACAAGCAACCGAAGCGAAAACAACGAGATTAAATCCATCAAAAATTCTATTTTCCAACTTTACCCTTCCAACGTCCGTTTCCCGCGACTTTCATGACTAAAGAAGTAGTTGCCTCCATACGAGACTCATCATTGGGCTAATGTGTAAAAATGCAATGCCTACAGTGGCACAACTTACTTCCAAAACAGTTCTAACCATCCCAGTTCCACCGTATCTTATTAGAGACCACCTTTAGGGTCTAGTATCAGTTCACATACATACATTGCATTTTATTCCAAACATGATAGACTAAGTAACGATATCACAGACTTGAATTGAGAAATTTTAGCCTAGTCCGAAACTCATCTCATGGTTTGTAATCTAACCAAGTTACCATTTATAGTCCATTGCAGGAATTGCATTTTCCTTCGACGAAGTGATATAGCACCAACCAGATTCCAATATGTGAGTGGACACTTTTTCCCTAAAATTGATTTTCATTTTATTGTTTTTTTTTAATATCAGACTTATTTTTTTTACGCTTTAAGGCGTTAGTTGATTTCCATTACAGTTATTTCATGCAAAGTTACGTTTGAGAAACGAAATATTTTCATATATTAATTTTATGATTTTTCGAGGCATGAGGGAAAAACCCACATAAGTATGTAACTTCATTCAGTTATGGAATTGACGGACAACACATGCGCACATGTAGAGGACTGGGGGGACGGCGATACGTAACTCCCCCAGATCCTAGTCCAGGACAATGGATGACAGATGCCCCTAGGTCATAGTTTCAAAGCTTGGAGGGTAGCATAGATCCGCACCCCAGTTCTAGTTCAGTGGCTTGGGGGACGGCGATACGTAACGCCCCAAGACCACTAATTTCAGAGACAGGAGTGGCATGCTTTGGGGGACGGCGATACGTAACGCCCCAAAATCATGGATTTATATTTTTGGCTCTAGTTAGGCGTATGGGGGGACGATGATACGTAACGCCCCCATACGTCAAGTTTTTCAGAGATAGATCAGTTTTCAGATATCAGGTTTTCAGAAAACAGTCTTTAGAAATCAGATTTTAGAAATAGTTTTCAGAATAGATCTTTCAGATACAAGTTTACAAAACCAGACTTTCGAAAGCAGATTTCATAAAGATTAGTTTTATAAAAGAGACTTCAGAGGAATTTTTCAGAAAAGAGTTTTAATATAAAGTTATCTCTTGAACTTTGGTTTTATAACCAAATATTTTTGTATCATTATTTCAGTTTTTCGTCCACTCACTTAGATCGCACAACGATCTAACCCTTACTCCTAGTTTTTTGTTGCTGCGGGTATTATCGGAGGACGAGCTCGGGAGGACGGATACTGATGCAGTCACTAGGGTATGGAGTCCACCGGTTCAAGTCTGAAAGAGTAAGAGTTTAGTCGGAGTCAAATAGAAGTCATGTATTAGTTTTTGTTTATGTGATAGTCATTGTAAAAGAAAAACATGTGTTTTTATGTATACAGTTATTAAAGTTGAGTTTGCATGTTAAGTTGTTAAGTTTGGACCTCGGTCCCATACAATATATATATAAAAAATTGGAGAAAATAATATTAGTAATTGTTTATAGTCGAAGAGTCAGAGGCTCAGGGGAATGGTACGACATGTTCCCTGCCGGTAACATCTCCCAGATTGGGAATGTTACACCTAGGTAGTGGGACATATTGTGCATAATTCGGGAAATTTTGAAAATTCTGGTGTACTTGGGGAGGTTGTTGCGATGGTTGTGCTTGGTTATCATTCCTCCAATTGAAGTTTGGATGGTTTCTCCAACCAGAATTATAGGTTTGGGAGTATGGGTTGGGATTTAGTCTCTTGAAGGTGTTATATGGAACTGACTTAGTCATGGAGACATTCTTGCAAAGCTGGTAAGGTTGGGCAAACTTGTGTGACATGTTCATTTGAATTATAGATATGACATGTGTCTTCTTGAACTGACTTGACATAATAACTCTTCCTCATTTCTAATGCCTCAATTTTTTAACTAGAGATGCATATTTAGTAGAAAGGTCATGGTCTTCCATAAGGTTAAACATACCTCTACCAGATGACTGTGGATTTACAGACGACTCATAAGTGCCAACTGTGTCATTATTGTGCATTCTCTGATATGTGTTCTAGGTAAACTAGTACATCTTCGAGATTTTTGTCCCTAAACTCACCATTACACATCATTTCCACTACTTGTCTACCTTGAGGTGTCAAACCCTCGTAGAAATAGGAAACCAGCCTTCATCTTTCAAACATGTAATGTGAAAAAATATTCAACATCTCTTTAAACCTCTCACAATATTGATAAAGTGTTTCCATCGACTCTTGTGTGAAAGTTGTGATTCTCCATTTAAAGGAGTTTGTCCCGTGACGGGGAAAGAATTTTTTCAAAAATTACTCTTGCAAATCACCTCATGTTCTGATAGATCCTGGTCTAAGGTTCTGCAGCCATATTTTAGCTTTATCCTTTAAAGAAAAGGGAAAAAACTTAAGTCGAATTATACTTATGCTGCAATTTTGGTTTGTACAAGTATTACATATCTCTTCAAATTCCCTTAAGTGTTTATAAGGATTTTCTGATTCTAGACCGTGGAATGTAGGTAAAAGTTGGATAATACCAGGTTTAAAATTGAAACGTGATGTATCTGGGGGAAAACAATGCAAGATGGTGATCATGTCTTAGTGAGATTCATGAATTTTCTGAGTGTCCTAGGATGATTAAGATCGTCATGATGAGACTCGTTTTCTACCTGATCAACTGGATTTTCATCTCAGACATGTGGGTTTTCATTTTGGTTTTCGGCCATTTTGACTGACGATGAAGGTGATGGAGCCTCTCTATTTAATTTACTCATAGATGATCGAGACCAATATTTCATGCAACCTAAATACAGACTATTTGCTAAAATTTAAATATGCAAATGCAATACTTATAAAAAGTAAAAATAAAATAAACAAGTGAAAAAAAAATTGATAAAAAAGAAAAAAAAAAGAATGTGGTGATTAGATCATAAAAACGTCTTCTGATTCTTATCAATTCAAATCTCAATTGAATTTCTCGTTCAACTGTCTCAATTTCTCGAATTAGGTTCTCACAAAAAATTATGGAAAAATCTCTAGATGATGATGGTTCAAGAAATTATTTGGAAAAATACAATCTCTATTTTAACTGTGTTCTTGTCTCATGTAACCTTGCAGAATCAAGAATAGGATTTGACTGTATATGTGATGTCTGGGTTCAAGATCCATTTAGGATAAATCAGGACATCTTGGATCTGTACAAATACAAAGAAAAAATGAGATACATAAAATACAAAAATAAAAATAAAAATAAAAATAAAAAATATAATTATCTACTAAATTATATTCCCTGACAACAGTGTCAAAAACTTGACACATTCACAAAGTGGTTATTTATTCCCAAGTATAAGAGTGTCGAAGTAATAAAATAACCAGATAAGTTCGGAGTCGATTCACAGGGAATAGTTTTAATAAGATAAAATAATAATTCGAATGAAAATAAAAAGAGTGAAATGTTTGAAGTGATTGAAAATTTTAAATTAAATTTCAATAATAAAATAAAATGATGGGGCTAGGGGATCCACTTTTAATATTTCAAATTTAGAAATCATACTTCTTATAATATATAAATTGTCATTTTTACCCAATTAATTTATTTCAGGAATTAATTATGCCAAAATAAATAAAATTAGTCATAAAGGCAGTAATAAAATTTTTCTATAGCAAGTCCAATTAGGTACTCAATTATATCAAAAAATAAAATCAGTCATATAGTCGGTAACAAAGTTTGTCAATAATTAATTCAGATTTAAATTAAATATTAATCATTATATTACAATTATATATTATAATATAAATAAGATTAATCTATAATTTTTATATTAAGAGCTTCACCCTTTTCCCCAACATGGTGAAATTAGCTACTCATGATTTGAATAAAAACACTCATAATTTTACTACTGAAAGAAAAAATTACAAGAAAGCTTAAAAAAATTAAACACACAAGAGTTGAATCCATTCACAAAGTTTTAGAGAGAAACGTGATGAAGCTGAGAGAAAGGTATTGAACATCCTCTATTTTTAGAGGATGCTCTGCATTCTCTATTTTTACATGTGTGGCTAAATATATCGTAAGTTCATTTTGTTGTCAAACTAAACACGGTGAATATTTTTCAAGTTCGATTTAAATCTAACTGTAATGCTCTTTTGGCTTATGGGTCTTGAAATTCATATTTCATATAATTATTATTTAACAGATGTGCTAAATTAAGGGGATTACTGAAATTATAAGTGTAAAAAAATTAGTTTCTCTTTTATTAAGTATACACTTTTTAATGTTTATCATCTGCTAATTCTTCACTTATTCTTCGAGTTTGTTTTGATGCGGATTGGGCATGTGACCTCTTGATCACCGATCCACTACATGTTATTGTATATTCTTTGGTGACTCCCTTATTTCTTGGCATAGTAAGAAACAAACATTGGTTGTTAGTTCTAGTATTGAGACTGAACATTGAGCTATTGCCTCGACTACTGCCAAACTTCTATAACTACGTTAGCTCCTTGAGGATATGGGAGTGCCCCAACCATCCTTCACTACTCGTTACCGTGACAATCAAAAATGTATTCAAATTGCGCATATGATGTTTTTAATGAACGTACCAAGCATATTGAGATTGATGGTCATTTCATTCGCCAACACATTGCTCGCGGTACTTTTCATTTGGTGTATCTTCGTTCCGTCGATCAGTTCGCATAATATCTTCACAAAGTCTTTTCTTCCTAGACCGCCGAACTTGTATGGCTACATTGGCTCCTCGAGGATATGAGAATGCCTCAATCATCCTTCACTACTATTTACTGTGACAATCAAAGCGCTATTTAAATTGTGCATAATGATGTCTTTCATGAACATACCAAGCACATTGAGATTTATTGTCATTTCATTTGCCAACACATTGCTCGCGGCACTTTCGTTTGGTGTATATCCGCTTCTTCGATCAGTTAACAGATATCTTCACAAAGTCTTTTCTTCCTATACGCTACACAACCCTCGTTTCCAAACTCAATATGGTTTTCTCACTACTATCTTGAGTTTGAGGGGGGATGTCAAAGATATTGTCGTTACCATATAAAATATATTGCAGTTACCATGATTATCTGTAATATATTCCATATTAATATTGATTGATTTTGTACATAATTATGTGAGAATAAAACCTGATATATTTCTTTTGTAATACCTATATAAATGTAATAAATGCATTACATTTGATTAAGAAAAAGTAGAATCATTTTCTTCAGGCTCCTCTTTTATTTCTCACAGTATTCATACTATTGGTGATACACTTTATGTTTTATTATTATGTGATAATAATATATTTAGTTTTCATAGTTGATATTGTGATTGACATTGTATTTAATTTGGGTAATCTAAATTATATTAGTAATTATAGAATTTTAGTAAATTATATAAAAATAATAATTTTTTATTTTTTTATAAATTAAAAAATTCAAGGATGAGTCTTGTGTATGGAAATGTCACTTCATTATGACATAAAGATCACATCTTCGGGTCGCGAAAATAATTTCTTTGTAAAAAAAAAAGACAAAAATAAGACTGTGTATCTATTGGATCCTTCCCAAAACAAACGGTTAGAGTGACTGCTAAGGATTTCGCTGCTCTCCGACAGTGGTTTGATCAGAAAAGATATTGTCCGGTAATTGTGTGTGTAAACATAGTGGCTGTGAAGGAGATGAATGGGTGATAGAGAGGGATGGCTGGTGGTGTTAGCTGTGGTGATATGATTTTATTATCCATAGATTGTTTTAATTTCATCATGGTTCTCAAAGATTTTAATAAATTATTTTATCAGTATTTCGTTAGATTTTAATAAGTTTATGGATTATTTTAATAACAAAAAATTAAAATTAAAATTTTATTCATCATTAAATTATCATTCAATCACATTGTGACTATGAATAAAAAAATGCATTCATCCACACATCTAATTTACAATCATTGGGTAATTATAGGTGAAAAAAGACACAGTTATAATGTGACAGAGGTATACCCATTACTAAATTATAAGTCACTCAAATGATAGTCATATTGTGATTCTGAGGAAAAAAAGGTGCAGCCACATTTTAATTAAAGGATACAACGAATTTCAGACTAATTTTGACTTTGCAAAAGTCCGAATTTAAGAGAGGTTTGTTAATGAAAGTTTTGTGTGTGTAGAATTTTATAAATTACTGTTTGGAGTTTATGAAAAAGATATGAGTATTTATAAAGAATTAGTTTGAAATCATCAATTTTAAGGGTTTTTTTTAACCATTTGTTCATCGAAACATATCGCTCATCGCACTTATTTTAAAACTTATGATTTGTAAATTAATAATATATAATTTTATATGAAACACTATATAATTCGAGAAATATCTATTTTAAATTAAAAATTAAGAAAACAAATTATTTTTTATTTTTTATTTGAAGTTGAAGCACCTATTGTTAAATTTGACTTGATAAATTTTAATTTCCTTCCCAACTCTTTCCAAATTGAAATTAACACTTAATCTTTTTTTAATGGATTAATACTTTTTAATAACATTTCACTTTTGAGTATTCTAATAAAAGTCCCTAAAAACAAACAGGCCCTAAATGCCAAGCTTTACTTAGGCGTCTGACACATATCAATAAACCTCACTTGGAGTTAAAACTAGTGTGTTATCATCCGAAGACATAGATTGCAACCGGTTTAACTAGACTGGGCCACCGGTTCGATTCGATTCCGGTTTCATAAGGAATCGAAATTAGAATCAAACTGGATGGTTCCGGTTTGGTTTCGATATTTTTTTAATTAATTTAAAATTTTATTTTTAGTTTTTTAAAAAATAAATAAAAATGAGATTTCAAATTTATTTGAAATTATTAATATGAATTTATATTACATTAAATTAAAAATAAATAAGAGGTTGAACTTAAATTTTTATAAACTTTTGCTGCATACATATAATCTTAGAGTGAGGGGAATTAAAGTTCACGTAGTTCCATATATTTTTAGATAGTTTCCCATTACAATTATTAACTTATCATCATGTATGTGCCAGTTGTTGATCCTTCAGCTCTCACTTCACTTGCACGTGCAGATACATTGTCGAAAAGTCTTCAAAGTCTTCGGGAACATCTTTGTTGCCCTAGATTAGCTCGGGTCCAATCATCCACATATGTTGTTTCTTCTAAAGTGTTTTGATGTAATGAAGACCGTATCGCTTCCAAAATATTACCTCATAAGTTGAAGGCTTGTTCAACCACAATGGTGTAAATAGGTGTTGCTAGCACCCTTTTAGCAATAATTGATAAAATAATATAGATATTTTGACGTCGGTTCCACCAATCAAGTATTTGAAAATTTTTACTTACTAAACTTTTAAGAATAAACTCAAAATTGGTAGATAAATAATTATCTAATTCTGTGTTGTTAGTCGTGGTATCTTTATATTTTTTATTTCGTTGTGTAACCAACGATCACCTACGCTAAATTTTGAATGTATTACAGGTTCGCTACTAGATTGTCATGATGATTGCAAGCTATACCTATTGACATAATCATTAAATCAATCTATTAAATCAATATTATTCTATATATTATCTTTCTAATATAAATTTTATCATTTATTCCTAAAAATGCATAATAAGTTTGTATGTCACTATTCAAACATTCTAATTTAAATTTAGTATAAAAAAACTGTGACAATAAGATAAAGTAATGAAATGTCTTTAAAATAATTCAATCATTCTCTTTTCATAACAGTAATAGCTTCAATTAAAACAATATCATTAATATTTGAACTTTTAGCATGCTCAAATAAAGTACCAATAATTTTTAAACATTTAACAAGAAATAAATTTATTAAAGGATAATAAACTCCACTAAAAAAATTTGTTACATCATTAAAAACTTTTAAAAGTTCTAAATTTTTTCACAAATATCTCATGACTAGGCGAAAATGTTACATGTTGGGAAAAAAAAAAAAAAATACTAATATATCTTTGTATTGAAAAGCTTGAGTTAAAAAAATAAGATAAATTCCAACGAGTTAGAACATCTCTTGAAAATTTTACCAATTTAACACAATTTAATTACACAAAACTTGACTCATTCTCTCGTGATATTAGAATATGACCAAATATAATTAAGTGCAATCTTAATAAGATTAATTTGATGTTCTAAAGAAGTCGGATCACCTTGAACACATAAGTTAAGGACATAACATGTGCAACAAATATGAAAAAAATGACCCCCAATTTGGTTGGCATATTTATTTTAAATATCTTATTGATGCAGTATTTGCAGATGCATTGTCAAAACCAATTATTAAATTTTTTACTTAACAAACCATATATCAAAAATTAATGAATCTGTTGACGGCTGATTTTGGTCTCAGGGCAATATGGGAATATTACCTGTTGACGGCTGATTTTGGTCTCAGGGAATATGAGAATATTAACCCGAGACAATCCTCCCTCAATAGTGAATTGTTTGGTTATGGGGGACCAAAAGCAAACTTAGCGGAAGGTAGATAATGCGTCAATCGACAAAGAGATTTAACGTGGTTCGGCGGATGTTTGTCCGACCTACGTCCACGGGCACAAACAGGACTATGTTTTATTGCTGAAATTCGTAACTCTTCTCTCTTTTTTACAAGTTTGATTCTGATGATCCTTTACACATACTCTACCCTTCTATTTATAATAGTGAAGGAATCAGATTCCTCTTAGTATGAGGTTTCCTAGTTGAAACAATCTCTTGCTCCCTCAAGGAAACCTTTTATCAAATCTATCTTTTATTTCCTTTATCCTACTAGGACTCTGACTTCTCAGTTTTCCCATGAAAGTAGGGTAACTTATCTTCTGGATCATATCATGCCATGCTCCCGGTATTTATGTGGTCGGTCATGATAGTCTTTTGTACCGGGAGTGCTTCTGTCGACCTGATAAGTGCCCGGTCATCTTGAATTCAAGTGCGCGGTTGCCGATCATCAAATGCTCGGTATCTTCATGTTGTGGTCGGTCTTTTATTGTAAAACGCTTGGGCCCTTACTGCTAGCTTTTTATGGGTCGGGTCGGTGTTAGTGATCTCACCCAAGAAGGGAACTTATCTCTACCCTTGTCATGCTGTTTTTAAATATCATAGTGCCTGAAAACACCATCAACATCTGTCCCCTAGTTCTCGGTTCCAACGAGTATGCGAGTTGGTGCCGGGAACTATACAAAGATGTGTGTTGGTTACTCTGCTGGTGGTCGATCCGGAGTTGATTCGAATTTTTCGTCGCCTCTTTTTGAGTACCTCTTCTTGAGCCGCGTAACAGTCATGTCTGTTTAAATGCCCATCAAATCACCCTTAGGGTTTTTCCTAAGTTCGACACTTGTCAATCATCTGCCGGATTCCCGCCAAAAAGGAAGTGAATCGACCGTGTAGAGGCATTTTTACGGTGTGCTGATCTCAACCGTTCGTTTGATTTTGGCAGACCTCTTTTGCAGTTGACATTTAGGTCCTCCGGGTTTCTTTTCTCGATCCAACGGCCATGAGCGTCCCACTCATGACTATAAGAGGACGAGGCTTTTACTGTGTAGTCTTTTTGGCAAATTTCTCTTGTGAACGTTTCAACCGTGACTCACTTGACTCGGTACTCCCAGAGTTTCTTCCAGCCGTGAGTTTTTCTTTTCTTTTCTCCACTGTGACCTGCAAATTTTGGGGACAAGCAAACCGTGCTGCGCAATCTTCAATTTTTCTGAAAGAAACAAGTAAGTTCTCTGAACGACCTCTTCTCTTTTTGTGTGCTGTGAATCCTTTGTTAGTTTTTTACTGTTGCTAGGTAGTGACTTATGGCTTGTCGGATTTTGTTAGGGCCTTTTAGGGCCCTCCTGTTTAGCTTTCTCGAAATCCCTGAGCAATTTTAGGGTTTTAGTTATAGACTGACTTCCCCTTCCTTTCCATTTCTTCGAATGTCATGAATGTCTGACAACAGATCTTCCTCTCTTAACCCTGCTAGACCCTCAACTCCCCCTGCTGAAGAGCTTTCCTCGGGCTCGGGGCACTCAGTGTGGAAGACCTTGACACTACCCCTACCCCTTCCGAAGTTGAGCAAGATACTTATCACCAGAGGGTCCCTCGGAGGGATCCAGAGCCCGGTGAACTTGATAGCTCGGCTCTGGATATGAATCGGCCTTCCAAGATAACTGAGGACGATCTAGCGCTGCTGCGGCAACGATACGATATTCCAATATATATTGCCCTCGAAGTTCCCGGCCCGATGGATGCGTAGTCAACCGACGAAGCTCGGTGGCACTTCTTCCTGCTTTCTTTGAGTGTGGACTGCGGTTGTCGATTTGCAACGTTACTTCGCTTGGATGTTGGCCGAGATGGAGATTGCCCCCTGTCAACTGAGTTTAAATAGTTGGAGGATTTTGGCCGGCATACATGTGGCCTGGCACCGGGCGGGGTTTGGGTGAACCTTCTTTGGAAGAGGTGTGAAGAGGTATATCGTTTGAAGTCCAACCCAAGGACTCACCACGGCTGGTATTACCTCTCTGTTTATGATAGTTCGTCCAATGTTGTCCAGAAACTCCCTGACTCAACAAGAATTTCAAAGATTTTGGTTCTGGGCTACTGGGGATTGGGGTCGGGGGGTTCTGAGATCGTTTGAAGAGGATGTTTCAGTCCCTGATATCTTCAGATCGGGAGGTTAGGGGTTCCTTATTATTTTATGGTTCCTTCTTCATGCTTAGGGTCCTGACCTCTTTTATTTTCCCAGCCTGTTGGAGGATGCTCTCCAAGGTTTCCCGTCAAGTCGGAGGCGGGTATTCTGGGCTCGGCGATACGCGGTCCTTGGAGGGAGTTAGTTAATGAGGCAGCTTTCGTTTCGTCGGGCCTTATTCGGGACCGTTCCTCCGGAGGTCTCGGGTCGGATAGGTAGATGTCTGTTGGCCTTCTAGCCAACTCCATGTTTATTTGCATGTTTGGTGTTGTCTCTCCCTTTTTTTTATGCTCGGGTCCTGAACCCTTCTCTTGTCTTTGCTCTTGCAGGTATGTCGAAGAAACCACAATATCTTGCTAAGTTGACCGTGCTTCAAAAAAAACTAGCCTCGGCGGGGCCGGTACCTCTCAAAAACGGCCTGAATCTTCTGAGTCTAGAAAGGTGACCGCGGGGGCGGAGCGGCCGAGCTCTCAAGATTTATCTTCATCATCTGGGGTGCCTCTACTGGGTGTCACCCGTCCGGCTAGTCCTCCAAGACCTTCTAGGAGAAGGAAGCGTCTATTTGGAGCTGTGGATACTCAGGTACGCCAGGAATTGGAGGAGGATGAGGCTCCAAGCAGAGGAGTTCCGGTCCGGCAGGGGGTCCTTCTAAGAAATTGAAAGGCTCCGTGATTCTTGGAGTTGATGACTTGGGAAGGATATTAGAGAGGCTACTTCTCATTTGGTGCCGGCTTTCAATGAGCTAGCCGAGGCCGTTCCACCTGAGGAGATTCCGAGGTTTGAGGACCTTTCGCCCGAGGAGGTGGTTGCAAAGTTGTGCTCCCAGTGGCCCAGGTTACTTTTATTACTTCTCTTCTATAACCATGGTGTCTTCATACTTTGTTTTATTTCCTAACTTTTTCTTCGGCAGGCAAATTATTTGGCGACAAAAAACAAGGACCTGTTTATAAGCCTTTTGTCCGAAGGCGGTCAGGCCCAGAGGCTTCAGAATCGTCTTTCTGAAGTGGAGGCTAAACTTGTGAGTGCGGAGGAAAAGAATAGGGATTACGAGCGGGCTGCGGTTGAGTCTCTTAAGACAAATAAAGCTCTTAAAGCCGCCGCCACTCTAGAGCGGAAGAATGCCGATGAAGCTAAAGCAAGTCTGGCGGACGCCCGGACTGAGATCGGGATCCTCAAGGTGGAAATAGGCAGTGTGGAGTACAAGCTGCGGGCTAAGGATGAGGAATTGGCTCGGGTCCGTGATGAGCTTACGAGGAGGGAAGCTGAGTTAGAGGCCGAGAGGGATGCAATTCGTCTTGAGGGGGTTGGTGATTGTGCTGAAATTATACCGGTGTTTCTGCCCGACCTGGATATGGGGCCAATCCATGCAGCTATCCGTTTTTGCAAAGGGGAGATGTCCGAGGAGGAGTTTCAGAAGTGGCTCCCCCTTCTTCCGAGGAGGCGATGGATCCCGACCCAATTTCGGTTGCTCCGGTCCCTCATGTTCCCCAAGAAATCCGCCCTGAGGTTCCTGCTCCTGTCCCTGAAGTAGGGGTTTCCCATGTTGACGTGGTTGAAGCTGTTGTTCCCCCTTCCGAGGCCGAGCCGACCCAACTGACGTCTGAGCCAGCCGAGGAAGAATGTCTCGCCCTTGTTCGGGTTGATTGAGAAGGGGTAACCCGGACGGGGCCTTGTGTATACTTATCCCTTTTTTTGTAATAACATTTTGTACTTTTATTTGAATATATACTTATGTGTTTGCTTTCTTCCTCTTTTTTTTTTGTTTTATTTCATTCTTTATGTTTCCCTTTGAACATTTGAGACCTCTTCATGAGGATAATATGAGCTGGAGGGACGTAATCTGATCCCGAGTAGTAAGAAACACTTGGCTCCGGGGGGGGAATGTTACGTCCCCAGTTTGGGCTGATAGACTCGGTGGGACTTATCCCGACCCCGAGCTGAGAGAGATATTTGGACCTGAGGGAATGACGCCTCCCCAGTCCAAAAGTGCTGACTCGGTGGGACGTAACCCGACCCCGAGCTACAAAAAAAAAAAGGCATTCGGACCTGAGGGAATGTTACGTCCCCAGTCCAAAGAGGTAGACTCGGTGGGACGTAACCCGACCCCGAGCCGAATAATCAAGTGTCATTGGCGGAACGAATCCAGTCCCGAGCTGATTAACCAAGTCGCCTCGGCGGAACAAATCCAGCCTCGAGCACTGGTTAATCCTTTGGATTTATTCAGATGGGAAGTGTATCCATCTTTGAAACCCTGTCGAATCTGACTTGGGCGTCCCTTTGTCAGACCGACGAAAAAAAAAAACAAAATTCTCGAAAATAAAATCAAAAGGTGGGGGTGACTTAGCACTTGTCCCAAAGCAAAAACTTTTCACAAGCATAAACAACATCACGGATTCCTTAAAACAACGTCCTGTCCGAGGTTTCCAAAACACAATTCTGAATCTTTCAATTCAGTGTCCCAGCGAACCAAGATTTGGATCAGTAGAGCGTTTGAATGGTAAGGGCACATCCTCTATACGTCGGGTCACTGTGGAGCCTATGTATTGTTCGAGGGCTCCTCCTTACTACGCTGGAGCAGGCACACGCTACAGGGGCACAACGCATCCCCGTGCTGCGCCTCTCTTGGATCCAAATGATGAATGGATCAAAGAGTGTCCGAGATACTAAGGGTATATTCCTCCTTAGGTCCGGTATCACTGGAGCTAGCAATCGTCACGGGGGCATCATCATCCCCCGTGCTATGCTTTCCCACGGATCCATTACATCGGGTACGTGGGGATCAAAAGAGTGTTCGACACATTTAAGGGCATGTTCCTCCTTATGTTCGGTAACACTGGAGTAAGCAATCGCCACGGGGGTATCATCCCTCCATGTGCTATGCTTCTCACGGATCATATGCATCGAGTATGTCCCTGAGGACCCCGAGCCAAGAGAGATACTTGGTTCTGGGGGAATGTCCCGTCCCCAGACCAACGAGCATGACTCGGTGGGACGTAACCCGACCCCGAGCCGGACAGCCTCGGCGGAATAAGATCCAGCCCCGAGCTGTTTGAACATTAAGGGCATATTCCTCCTTATGTTCGGTAATACTGGAGTAAGCAATCGCCACAGGGGTATCATCTCTCCCCGTGCTATGCTTCTCACGGATCTATACTCTGATTTACCTTCGTCCTTGCTGTTTAATGCTTGTATGGAGTCGAACGATTCTGGTGTGACTTTGCGCTCTTTTATGGTGGTAGCCGTGGTCGGGTAGTTGCGGGTTTTGTGCTTTTGGCTTTGGACCGTTGTATTGAGTATGTCCCCGGGGTTTTTGAATATGGTTTTGCAAAATTATTTTTTCAGAAGAGCGAGTGAAAAAAGAAAGTTTTTATTCATGTTCGGGGACATACTGCCCTTCTTACAACTCTCTGTGGGTCATTTTGAGAGAGGCTTTGTATTTGAACTTATGTCCCTTATTG
>SKCR01030423.1:0-31587 GCA_019454045.1 Zanthoxylum bungeanum | reverse complement strand
GTGATGTTTATCTATTTTCGGGTCGGTCCTGGGGTATGAGATATATCACCCTCGTTGTGCATAGTCTTATTTTTTTTTATGATTTTATTTTATCAAGGAGGACGCTGTTACCAAGCTCCTTAGGGGTCGTCGGAGGTTGAAGATTTTCCCTTTTTGGCTAAACCATTGGTGAGATCGTTGAGATTATCGACTCGGAGCTGGGCTGTATCCCGCTGATGCTCTGTTGTGTTAGATGGCATGGCCGAGCATTGATTGGTACAAGAAAGAGACATTCACTTGTGACCAAGTATTATTATCGACTCGGGGTTGGGTTGCATCTCGCTGAGGCCCTGTTGTGTTAGCTGGCATGGGGTCGGAGCATTTCTCCCATGGTCGTGCATTGGTTGGTACAAGGAAGAGACATTCCCTTATGACCAAGTATTACTACTGGCTTGGGGCTGGGTTATGTCCCGTCGAGGCTATTTGTTGAGATTATCGACTTGGGACTGGGTTGCATCCCGCCGAGGCCCTGTTGTGTTAGCTGGCATGAGGTCTGAGCATTTCCCTTATGGTCCAACATTGATTGGTACAAGGAAGGGACATTCCCTTGGAACCAAGTATTACTACTGGCTCGGGGCTGGGTTACTTCCCACCGAGACCATTCATTGAGACTACCAGCTCGGGGTCGGGTTACATCCCACCGAAGCCCCATTATGCTTGTTGGCATGGGTTGGAGCATCTCCTCCATGGCCATGGGCTGATTGGCATAAGGAGGGAAGATTCCCTTATGGACCAATGCCATTGGAAGAAGGCAGAAAATTTGACTAAATGTCGAAGAATAAAAGCTAGGCCTCGAGGTCTACCCAGACAGACAACAAACAAAGAAAAGATAAGAAGCAAATATTTTTAGTTTCATAAGGTAGCATTATTTGTTACAATGAGATCCTTCAGGATAACCCATGCCATAATAAGCCACAAAAGGAAATTAAATTTAATTAAGCAAAAGAGGCTTCGGTCTCGGAAGCGACAGCATGAGCCTCGGGCTCAGAAGCAATGATCAGATTCTCGGCCTCGGGCTCAAAAACTGTAACTTGAACCTTCACCTCTGGTATGACAGTGGGGGATTCGGGGGCAAGATCGATCGTTAATATCTCAGGCTCGGTAGTGGCAGCTAGGACCTCAGGGTCAACAGTATGAGTGGCAGGCTCAGGGTCAGTTGAGGTGCCGGGATCTCCAGTAGTCGAAAGCTTTATAGACGCCGGTTCAAGATCTTGAATGGGCTCAGGGTTTGGGAAGATCAGGCTTAAGGCATCATCTTCGGTTATTTCCCCTTGCAGAACTTCACCACAATATGTACCACATCCAAGTTCATCTCTGGTATAAGCTCATTGAGAATGTAGGTGCAGTCTTCCAACCCCTCGAGTTTGGCATGTTCTAGATCGGCAGTATGCTTGGCCTCCATCACTCTCAAGTCATCCAAAGCTTTATCCCTCTGTCTGCTCAACTCGTCAAGCTTGTCCTCGGCTGTAGCGGCCCGCCATTTCAAGGACCCGACTTCAACGTTCAAGCGAACAGTTTCCGCCTTCGCATCATCCCTTTTATTTTTTGGTAAACACTGTGACTCTTTAGAGGGATTCAGCTTTGGAAGTTTCTTCGGCCTCGGCTTTTTTCAGAATTTTGTTCTCAGCCTCGAGCTACAGTATCATTGCTTTGAGATTCTCATCCCTCTTGTTCATTTCCACTTCTCGTTCGGTTATATGGCTTTGAAGTGTTTACACCTGACCCCCTTCAGATAAGAGGTTCTTCATCAGGTCCTTATTGGTGGTCAGAGCATAACTGACCTGCAACGTAAGAAAGAAATGAGTTAGTTTTTCAAAGTTAAAAATGTAATTTTAAAAGGGGAAAATGTTTACCTCTTGAAGAATGGTGCAAGATTTCTCGATTATGTCCTCGGGGTAGACATCTTCGAAGTGAGGGGTCCGCTCAGGGGGTACAGTGGTTGCTAGATGGTTGAGGCGGGGACTAGATGGTCCACATCATCCCTCACCACTTCAGAAAAATCATCCACCCCAAGCAGTGGGACGCCCTTTCTGGGTTGAGCAGGGGCCGCGATAATGACTTTCTCCTTCAGAGCAATGGTCTTCTTAACTGAGGGTGACACTGGCTCGTCGGGTTCGTCACTCCCGACTGTGTGATGACGTTTCTTGGATGGTTGAGGAGGAGTCCAGGAAGCTTGGGCTGGCGGACTCGGAGCTTGGAATATTAGTACGCCTTGGGGGTCCCGGTTGGAGTTGTGGTCACCATGACTTTTCGTTTTGCTTCCGGAGGAACTGAGGTAGTAATACGTGCACTACTGGGCACACCTCGATTGGACCGCTGCAAAAGTGATTGGACCTTTTCCCTAGGCCCATTTGAGTTCGACATTCCTGCAATAGACAAGACAGGAAATATATTTAGAATATGAGAAAGTTGAAAAAATAAAAAGACTATAGGAAGTATGTTAGTGGTTCAGATGGTATCTACCAAGACCCTCATGGGCGGTGGTGGTATGTTCGGGATAAGGCCTAATTCGGCAAGAGCCGATGGATTAACAATATCCTTGCACTAGCTTGAGAATGCCGCAGCTTTCTTTATTCTGGATTGGATTTGGTGGCTTACTTTGGGGAAATCACTCCAGCAAGCTGAAAATGGTTTGAGGGTTAGGAGTATAGTTGAAGTCAGTGAAAGTATGGAGCGGGGGTCTGGTTTTTACCTTCATCCGAGAAGGTGTCAGGGACTAAGACCGGTTGACCGTCGATCTTTCGGACTCATCCTCAGACGCCTGTGGCCCATAACCATTTATCCTTGAAGTTCTTGTTAGAGGAAGATAGGTCGGAGATGGGGGGAACCCCGACATGCGCAATAAGGTAATACCAATTGATGTGAGGCTTCGGGTTGGCATTCAGCCAGTATAGTCTTTTCACCTCCTCAAATGTCAGTTTCCTCAAACTTGCTCGATGTCAAATCACATGAAGGCCGACCAATATCCTCCAGCTATTCAAGTTCAACTGACATGGGGCGATTTCCATAGAATACAATATTTTGGTGAAATAGTCTTGGAGGGGCAGTCGAAGTCCAATGTCAAAGAAGGTCGAGCAAAGTGCTACTGGCCCTCATCAGGCCGGTCCACATGTTCAAGGGAAGATGTAATTTCTAACTGGATGTCATCAGGTATGACGAACCTCTCTCTTAAGGTGTCCAGTTCGGCATTTGTGATTACAGAAGGTGTTAGGGATATGCCCTATACCCAACTTGTGGACGGGCTATATGTACATGTATTTACAATATTTTCATTAATTAATAAAATGAAAATCTTTATTATACGTGTCTTACATAAATTATATGAATCATCAAACAATGTAATAAATCCATTGGAGTAATAAAATGATGGCTTCCACGCCTTATGAGAATCATTACTCTCAAACATTTTTAGTCATAGTTTTGTGAATAATCTGGGCGTTCACAAAGAGGAGAGACTAGCATGATGATATGATCCGCCCTTAAGTGGGGTAGCCGATCTTATAGGCTATTAGTGGAGATCTGTCCGCTTGGTGTATCACATGGACGCATGAGTTGCTCGTGTCCATCGAACTGACCGTCGAAAGTTTTCACATGGAGTGTTTATCCCATGTGTCTGTGATAACTTTCATATATCGATTGTATGACTAGTCCTTAGACTTGAGGTCTTTACAATCTTATGTGTAGATCAAATGACTTTTACATTCTCCTTCCCCGGTTCAAAAGATCTAGTCATAAGGGTATATTTGGGTCATTTGTTGAAACACATGAAGTTTGTAAAGATACAACAGAGAATCACCACTCTCTTGGATAATATTTTCTTATAAGAGTAGTATTCCAGTTCGCGGGTTGATATGTGTGATCAGTGCTTGAGACTGTGGCCACAGCGTAAGAATCATGTGAGATCCTTGGGTTAGCACGATTCATGACACTATCAACATCATACCTTTGACTATATGGGTAGACACTTTCCATACCCTAGGTCAAACGGTGGGGATATAGTGAGACGACGGACCGTATCATATGTAAATCATATACAGAATGGATATATAGCTTTCCTTCTTATTTGAGGGCCTTGGCATGTTGTTAGATGTCAACCTTGGTCATTGAAATCGAACGACCATCTGATCGGAGGATAATTTATGTTTGATTAAATTATCACGATTCATTTCATGTCCAACTTGAGGGGAACCCAAAAGGTCACACACAACAAAGTCGAAATCAATGGTTAACAGTGCACAATAAATATTTAAAAGCATATATGATTATTGTAGGAATTGTTCATAAATGGTTCAATGTGTTTAATTATTGAACATATCATTTATGAGGTTCCAAATTGGCTTAGGGATTGGTGAATGACGATAGGGGCACTTTCGGAATTGGAAAAATGAATAAGAAAATAAAAACAAATCTGCGTTTTTTTATTTGTTTTGAATTCCAATTCTGCCCAAACTCTTATTATGGTTTTATAATCTCATTAAAGCACTATATTAAGATCCAATGGCTAAGATTTAATTAGCATTTATCCCACATCGGATTCTTAATTATTTTTGTTGTCTTTGGAGCACCTATATAAACCCAAAGAATTCTTTACAAATTTTTACACCAAAAACCTTTCATATTTTAGGTTTATATAAGTGAGCAACTCTAAAGTTTAAGAGTAAGCCACTGATTTGAGGATCCTTAAGTCTAATAACTAGAGGAATCTCAAGTTAAAAGTTTTAAGGTATTTGCCTAGGTTAGCACCAAGGGCAAAATACATGTGCACTCAAGGCGTAGTCTTGCCGTTGAGTTTTGGCTTTGGTGTGTGCACCTTTGGAGGCCACACACTTAGGTGGCTCTTTGGAACGTGGAAGAGCTTACTGAGTTCGAGAAAAGCTTGTAGATTGGAGGGAGGACTGGAGGAGTATTCGGTCAAGTAAGTTTTTTTTTTCTTTATTTTTAATTAGAGTTCTTATGACAGTTAGCATGTTTAAGTTTATGTTCTTTGCATGTTTTATGAGTTTTTATGCTTAGAATATATAGTAACATGCTTAGGCTTGTAGAATAATCAAAACAAATGGGTATTGGGCAAAGGGATAGCGGCATCATAATTTTTAATTTTCCACTGTGCACTCACGACCGCTTCCCTACAGAGGGTCGGTCCATATCCAAGTTTGAAAAGTTCAGAGGAGCCCGTTCAGGGTCAGGTCAGGGTATCTGTTTGTCGTAGGATTGGTTTTCCTCCTCGGAATGGGTCGGGGTGGTGTCAAAATCCTCAAGGATTTTGGATCCCGAGCTGAGGATTGTTGTTTCAGGGTGATGGGTAGGAGACCTAATTTCCAGATAAACTAAGGAGGTGGATTCAGCGTCAGACATTCCTATCATAAAATGACCTGATATGAAAGGTCAGCAAGTAATCTTAGTTAGTAAAATAAACTAAGGGTATCATATTCGTCTCTACCAATGATCTAGCCCTGGAAAAGATCTAAAGTTCCCTAACAATGGAAGAAATTATAAGTCTTTCCAGGAACACCGAGAGAAATACACTCAAAGCCTACAAACACATGCATAAACTCGAAACCCATAACAACCCGCCAAAGCATACATTCATAAGACCCAAATTCATCCTCAAACTGAAAATATCCCAAGAACCCATGAATAACCGAGTATACACATGAGCAAACAAAACGAACAACACGATATCAAAGAGCATGAAACAAACAAGACGAAGATCAGTGGGGAACTTACTTGTTTCGAGAAGAGAGGACAAATGAATTATGAGGTTTGAGGAAGATTTACAGTTGTGAGGCACCCTTGAGAACATTTAGTTTGCTTTGGGACCAGGAATAACAGAAGTGTTGACCTACTTGAAAAGATAAAAGTAGAAGCACAACACGACTCTCAAGCAACAAGATATGATTACTATGTTTCAATCTCAAGCAGCAAGATATGATGCTATGTTTCAATCCCAAGCAGCATTAATTCAAGGTCAATCTGCTTTATTAAAGCACTGGAGAATCAAATTGGACAACTGGCAAATGCTCAGAGTTACAGACCGCCGGGTACCCTTCCTAGCAACACAGAGCCAAATCCAAGAAGAACATGGGGAATGAACAATGTCATGCCATCATGTTAAAAAGCGGTACTGAAATCAACAAAGATGTTGGAGCCAAAACAGCTGCTGAGGAAGTTCCAAAAGAAACAAAGCAACAGATGGAGGAAAAAGAAGCAAAGGAAAAAGAACAAATCATTCCACCTCCTCATTTTCCTCAACGTCTTCAAAGAAAAAATTGGACAAGCAGTTTTCTCGGTTCCTGAAGATCTTTAAAAAGCTGCATATCAACATTCCATTTGCAGAAGCGTTGGAACAAATGCCCAACTATGCCAAATTCATGAAAGACATTCTTTCACGAAAGCGGAGATTGGGAGATTACGAGACAGTAGCATTATCAGAAGAATGCAGCACTATCTTTCAGAGGAAACTTCCCCCAAAGTTGAAAGATCCTGGCAGTTTCACTGTTCCTTGCACCATAGGAGAACATGACTTCGGTAAGGCTCTGTGTGATTTAGGTGCTAGTGTTAAATTGATGTCTTTTTCTATTTTCAGGAAATTACAGATTGGAGAAACAATGCCAACTTCAGTCTCACTACAACTTGCTGATAGAACGCTCGTATTTCCGAGAGGTGTAGTTGAAGATGTGCTGGTCAAGGTTGACAAATTCATTTTCCCAGCAGATTTATTGTCCTTGATATGAGAGTAAGACGCAGACGTGCCAATCATCCTCGGGAGACCATTATTGGCTACAGGTCGAACCATATTGATGTACAAAAAAGGAGAACTAACCATGCAGGTACAAGACCAAGAAGTAACATTCATTGTTTTCAAGGCCATGATGAATTTCCCAGATGATGAAAAGAATGAGGAATGTTTCAAACTTGATGTGATATACAGTACCATTCAGAACTCCAATGCAATGCAAAGTTCTACTGACAAACTTAAAACATGTCAATTGTATGTGGAGCATAAAGATAAAGCATATTTTGCACTGAAAGAGACAATTCTTTCTCTACAAGCAACATAAGAGAAAAGTTCCACCAGCTCAACAAATTGGAGGAATTTCACAATCAGCTTTTTGAGGATGCTAAATTGTACAAAGAAAATGGCAAGAAAAGACAATGAATGAAAAGTTAGTGCGCATACAACTGGAACCAGAGGTAGAAGGTACTGTTAAACAAATTAATGGTGAAATTATTCCCATGGAAGCCAAAATCACGGTGGTCAGGTCCATTTGTGATCACAAAAGTTTTACCAGATAGAGCCGTTGAGATACATGATCCTGACTCCAACAAAATTTCAAGGTAAAAACAAGCGTGTCAAGCACTACTGGGGAGAATCATTTGAGCGACAAAAAGAAAGTGTTACACTTTCAGATCCAGCTTAACGTTCGAGAAGTCAAGTCTGGCTGACGACTTTAAACTTGCGCTAGCGAGGAGAGGCAACCCATGCAATTGATGATATATTTTGATCTGGTGTGTTTTATTTTTGTTGTGTTTAGTTTTTTACAGATAAGTCATTTCAAGATGAAGAAGCTCTCGCAAATCTTCACAATCAATTTCCTTCTCTCCCTCAAAAAATCTCTGATGAAAGTATACAAGCTCGCTGGAACGGATGAGATTATGGATGATCAAAGGATTCCTAATGACATTCGTTGGATTATTGAAGCACAGGTCCGATGGCAGGTGAGTCTCTGAATCTTTTATTTCACATCTGCCTTGTTAGACATTATGACCCATAGCGTCACTGTTTTGTAAATGATATTGTATTATTGTACAAAATTAACTATGTAATAATGAAATTGCCTTTTGCCGTTTTGTAATTTATTTACTTTGACATATAAATGGCAAAAGTCCATATGATTAGTTCCGTATTGATATGATATGAGACAGTATCAATACATAAAGGTTTAATCGTTAAATATCCCTAGTCGGAGTATTATCGAGATCGGACATCGATAATGCGGAATAGACTAGTATTGCACTTGTGCACGTTGTGAGGGCACAACGACATAGTTCTCATATATTTAAGTATAGGATACTTATGCAAGTGCGATAGGAGGTTGTGTTTTACCGATGGTACGGAAAATAGCTTCGCTCTGGATAGACCCCGCGGAATCCCATTGGTAGTATGTCTGCGTGTCTATGGGAGGCCGCATCATGGTAGGTGTATATGGTCTTAACCTGAGACTTGCATCGCTAGTACTTGCGACAATCGGTAAACTTTGGTTTTGGTGGTTGGGGGACCTTAACTGGTTCTGTGTTCACCTCTTCTGGGTTTATCAGGAATCGTAGTGCACTGGGTGTGATGTCAAGATGGAAGTGTCACTTCAGACATATGGAGTTGATGATCACGCGCAGGATACAGAACTAGTGCTCTATAAAAGGTTGCAACCGTCGGGACAATATGACTAGGTCAGTATTGCCCGATTTAAAGAGACTAGTTGCTTGATGTCCGATATATGTTTCGTACGGGGCAGACACATTTCCAGCCCCAGGCCTAACACGTGATCGTCCGATACTGGATCGATGTACGCAATACTACGGTATACTACACTTGATATAGATCTAATATTCCTATAAGAATATTTCTGGAGAATTGGGTAGGCATCGCGCTTTGCTAGAAGCCAACCTTGTCTTGTAAATCGGTAAAAATGAAGTACTAGGTACGTACGTGTTCGGATTATCCGACGGCCGTATTTGCTGCCAACATATCCGGAGATCTCTCGGGTCGCTTCCTGAAGATTCACCTATGATATTTGATTCGAACTTTATTAATCTTGGATTAATACGGAGAAACTTTATCTTGGATAAAATGCCTTATTTTGAGAGGAAAACGATTAATTTGGAATTAATCGATAAAATAATATATTCGATATATTAAACGAAATTAGATTTCGACGCGGAATTAAAATCGGATTTTAATTCGGGCAAACGAATTAATTTAGAATTAATTAGTTAGCGACGTGAATAGTGATTTCGCTAGGCATAATTATTTAATTTACGTCGCGACGGAAATTCGTTAATTCGGAATTAGCGAAACCGAGCCCGAGAATATTTGCGGACACATTCGTATTTTGAAACGAGTGGGGCCCGCAAGTCACATCGCGAAGTCACATCACTTGACATGACTTGGTGATAGAAGTCACAAATCACTTTAATAAATGACATCTAGTCACTATTCATGATGGAAGTTGGTGGAGCCAATAATTAAGGCTTTTGGAGGGAATTTGAGTGACTTTTTGGAAAAGCCATATACCAAATATTTGGTATTAGATTTTCATTATTCTTTTAGAAAGAAAAATTGAAAAAAACCAAAAAGCTCTCCCTCTCTCTCTCAATGCCGAATCTTCACTAAGGCAAAGGAAGAAATTTTTTCTTCATTTTCTCTTTTGCTAGCACATCTTGGAATCAAAGGAGGTGATAGGGAAACCACCTTGGAGCTTGGAATAAACAAAGCTTGGAGCTTTCAACTCTTTTCTCCTCTTGGCCGAAACTTCAAGGATCTTGGAGCTTCAACCTTTGTTCATCTTTTCATCACAAAAGCTTTGTAAGTATGATTCCGCCATGCTTCAAGTTTATTATATATATTCATTTGGTTGTATTTCATATGCTTAATCTTTCCTTGGGACAAATAATAGAAACCAACAATGGTATCATGGAGCCATGTTTAAGCATGACAAATACATTAGGTTAAAATTTGTGGTAAAATTGATTGAAGCAGCATGTTCTTGTGAAATTTGATGAATGAGTATGCTTACATGTATATAGAATGATATTAAATGGAATCAATTTTGAGAAAAATGCATTGGATGATTTTTCCCCAAAAATTTAACCTTGGCCGAATGGGTATGAACATTGAATGTGTTGGATTTTTTTGTGTACAAGATCATTGGATGACTTAAAACGTATACGGGACGTAGATTAGTGATTCAATCGGATTGAAAAACAAATCGACACAAAAATTCTCACTTGGCCGAATACTAATGGACATGAAAATGGACTTGATTTTTGTTCAAATTAATGTTGGACATATGTTTGAACAATAGATGATTAATAAATTAAATTGGTATTTTGAAATATTTGGTTTAATGTATTAATCTTGGTTTTACACTTTAATTAATTGAATTTTAAAATTTGGAATATTGAAATTTAAATTAATGGGCTTAATTGTAAAATTGGGCTTGTAATATTATATTTGGGCATAATGGGCTTGGTTGGGCCAAGTAGATTTGGGCCAAAAGGATTGGATCCAATTTGGGCCTAAATCACTCCATTAAGTCCAAATATAGTATAATGGGCTTTAAAGTTTAATTGGGCCTTATGGGGTTGAAAATTTTGTGGCATTTAAGGCATTTAATGATTCCTTATTTGGGCTTGGTAATTGGGTTTGACCCACATTGACCAAAGCCCAAGCCTTAATAAATCAATTGAAAGCCCATCGGACTTTAATTAAACGAACATTGGATGTTAGTTGGGCTTTGAGACCCAATGAGACTAGATTTAGAATCTAAGTCTTCTTAAAGCACATTAAAAGTGTAAACATTTAATTTAGAATTAAATAATTGAATTAGTATTGAATACGAATTAAATTAGATTTAATAAGTAGTTCGATATAATTCGCGAATTCGTACCTTATGTACTTATTCTCAAACGAGTTGGACTCGCGCAAAATCAAAACCGTTGTTTGAACATTGGATGATCACTTTAACAAAGACTAATTAATTGGATTAGATTGGTTGTAAAAGCATATCTTGTTTGAATATATATGTATGTGATGTATGAATAGTGTATATCGGATGGATATTAGAAGGGAAAGGGTAATTTTAGAAATTATTGAAAATTTAGAATTTATAAATTGGACCTGCGGTCCAGCCTTATCTCTTTTATCTCTTTGTATTCTCTTCTCACCTAATTCCCTCAATGCAAATGAGGTTTCTCTTGTTGTATTATGTAATTGGGTAGATTAGTAGAATAGGGCTAGGGGAGAGGAGGGAAGTTCTAGGAAATTATATGTATATTACACACATTTACTTTATATCCGTATATCATATTAATTTACTTACGCGCTTATGAGTTAGAAGCATGCTTAAGGGTGTATGTTGATGAGACCTAACAAAGATAATAAATTGGTTGCCAATTACGCAAAAAACCCTCAATTTATATTAAGCGATTATCCTTCCATTGAATGATTCTTGTTCAAGATCCAATTGGCATTGGTTTGTTGGCCAAAGTCAAGACCTTGTCAATTAGGATGTACTTGAATCATGAGAGTTTTGTTCCACATCGGGTGTCTTGTCCAAGTTGTGATTTTTGGCCAAAGTCAAGATCACTTCTTGTCCAATGACATTGATTACGAAACTATCCTTGTCAAGGGTCCCGCTTAACTGGAATCATTAGGTTTGTTGTGCCAAAGCCAAGGCCTAGATGATCAGAGGATATGGTTAGAAAATATATTAGATACATTGGCATAAGCAATATGTTTAGGACTTGGATGTCCACCTAACCGGATCTAGGAATTGGATTGGATCCAATTGATCTGTGAGATCTACCTAGTTAAATAGCATACAGCTTGTTGGCCAAAGTCAAGGTTGTGTGTTATTTAACGGGATCCTAGCCCACTAGGAAATAGGATTTCCCGAGTTCTCAACAGAGGGTTAGAGACTTGATGAAAATAGTGGGAGGCTAGTATGTGAATTTGCAATTTCATTCAGATACTTTGCCTTACGCATTCTTCAAAATTATTTCGTCTATTTATTATAATTAGTTGGACTAATACATTGTTATTTTTTGTAACAGTTTGACTGTACCCACTTTATCGTAACTAGATAGTTGGACTATCGTAGTAGTTAAGATGGCAGGCAAAGGAAATGTCCGAGATATCATCATGGGTGATAATGTCTTTAAGGGCACAAACTTTGCTGACTGGGAAATGAACCTGAGGATAGTCCTTGGGGCTGAGAGGGGCTACTGTATACTACAGATACCTCTCCCGCCTAAGCCCACTGACCCACTTGAGCTGGAGTTATGGAAAAACTCACAGTGATGATTGTGACACAGCTCAGGCTGTTATGTTAGCTTCAATGACTCAGCACTTTCGTCGCCAGAATAGGGACTTGGATCCTATAACATGATGGCTAGACTGCAAGATCTCCACCGCACCAATAAGCGGATGGAGAGGTATGAGTTGGTGAAGAAACTCTTCCGCGCCCGAATGACTGATGGCGCATCAGTTGAGGCCCACGGGACTCAAATGATCGCCGATATTGATGAGTTGGCCAATATGGGAATAGTCTTGGAGGCTGAGCTGACTGTGGATTTGATCTTACAATCGTTTCCCGATACTTGGAAACAAATCATAATCACTATAAGTTGATGGACACGGATGACTCTCTTGGAGAGCTGTTATCCGTCTTGAAGGAATGAAAAAGAACTCCTAAAAGGGGGCAAGCGCGAGGCGCACTATGCATCGACCTCTCAGGGGCCAAAGGCTGGGCTTAAGGCAACTGGAGGGGTGAGGAAGAGGAACATAAGAACAAGGGTAAAGGCAAGTCGACAAAAGCTTCTGGGAAGCCAAGGAACAAATCTCAGATGTCTGCCTCAATGCGGCAAGAAGGGTCACTGGAAACGTGACTGCCGAATGGGCAAGGGGACACAAGGAGGATATCAAGGCAGGCAAGGCACCAGCCTCTGGTATGTTTGTTATTGAAATAAATATGACTACTTCTAGTCTTAAAAATTGGATTTTTGATTCTGGTTGGCTGCTCATATTTGTACTGATTTGCAGGATCTGCAGAATAGCAGGATGCTGGCTTCAGGGGAGGTTGACCTACGAGTCGGAAACGGAACACCAGTTGCTGTTTTGGCTGTAGGGACTTTTGTTTTGGAACTGCCCTCAGGGCATGTACTTAAATTTTGAACTGTTATTATATACCTAGTTTAACTAGGAATATTATATCTGTATCTTTGTTAACCCAGCATGGGTACACTTTTGTATTTAGAAACACTGGGTGTTATTTATATAAAAATGATGCAGAAATTTGCACTGTTGTTGCAAATAATGGTCTTTATATTTTGAATGTAAATGAATCTCCTAAACACAAAATGACAAACAAAAGGCTCAAAAGGAGTAATCTAAAGATGAAGCTTATATGTGGCATTGTCGTCTAGGACACATTAACAAGACTCGCATATCCACACTTTCGAAGAGTGGGTACTTGGACGCGGATTTGATCCTAATTCATATGATGTCTGCGAATCTTGTCTTTTAGGCAAAATGCCTAAATCACCTTTTAGCGGTAAAGGTGACGTGCCACAGAACTGTTAGCCCTCGTTCATAGTGACGTATGTGGGCCCATGTCTAGCCAGACTAGAGGTGGATATCGATACTTCGTAACCTTTACGGATGATGCATCACGTTACGGTTATGTGTATCTAATGATGCACAAGTCGGAAACTTTGAGAAGTTCAAAGAGTTTCGACACGAAGTTGAAAAACAAACAGGCAAGAGTATTAAACATTACGGTCGGACCGTGGTGGCGAATACTTAAGTTATGAGTTTCAAGATTACTTGAAAGAACATGGTATTCTTTCACAGTGGACTCCTCCTGGAACACCGCAATTAAACGGTGTGTCGTGTCTGAACGGAGAAAACGCTTACCTTGTTAGACATGGATGGTAGGGATCGATGATGAGTCGCACTGAGCTACCAATATCCTTCTGGGGATACGCATTAAGCAGTGCAATACTTATTTTGAATAAGGTTCCGTCAAAGTCTGTTGAAAAGACTCCATACGAGGATATGGACAGGAATGAAACCAGGTTTCTCTTTCCTGAAGATTTGGGGTTGCTGGGCATATGTTAAACGTTTGGAAGGTACCAAATTAGAACCCAAATCAGATAAATGCCTTTTCGTAGGATATCCTAGGGAAACCAAATGGATATTACTTCTATCACCCACAAGAGAACAAAGTATTTGTTGCTCTACATGCATTTTTCCTTGAAAAGGAATTCTAGATGCAGTGGTAAGGGTGGGAGGAAAGTGGAGCTCGATGAAATCGTAGTGATACTGTTCCTGGCAATGAATCAACAACGGAACATGAACAGACCATCCAGGATGAGTCTGTACCACAATCTTCATATACACAAGGACCGCGTAGGTCGGAGAGAGTCAGGACAGTACCTGAGAGGTATGGGTACCTGATCTCGCCTCATGTAGATATTAATCTTATTGAGGATAATGAACCGTCTACGTATGTGGAAGCAATACAGGATATTGATTCCACTTTATGGCAAGAAGCCATGAAGTCCGAGATGGATTCCATGGATGCCAACCAAGTTGGACACTGGTTGATGCACCAGAAGGTGTTAAAAGCCTATTGGATGCAGATGGATCTTCAAGAAGAAGACGACGACATGGATGGCAACGTGCAAACATACAAAGCTAGGCTTGTAGTAAAGGGGTATCGTCAACAATTATGGTGTTGATTATGACGAAACTTTTCTCACCCGTTGCCATGATTAAATCCATTCAGATAATACTTGCAATAGCTGCATATTTCGATTACGAGATATGGCAGATGGACGTTAAAATCGCTTCCTTAACGGAAACCTTTTGGAGGATGTTTATATGCAACAGCCTGACGGTTTTATCGTACCAAGACTTGCAAACAAGGTTTGTAAGTTAAATCGATCCATTTATGGATTAAAGCAAGCATCACGGTCATGGAATCAGCGTTTTGATGAAATCATAAAATATAAAAGAATTTCGTGCAAAACGAAGATGACCCTTGTGTATACAAGAAGGTTAGTGGGAGAGCACTGACTTTTATTGTCCTTTATGTCGACGATGTATTGCTTATGGCAATGACATTCCCATGCTAACGTCGGTGAAAGCTTTGGCTTTCATTAAAATTCTCCATGAAAGATCTGGGAGAAGAAGCCTTTATTCTGGGAATAAAGATCTACCGGGATAGATCTAGAAAGCTGCTTGGACTCTCCCAGAGTACATATATTGACAAAGTGTTGAAGCGATTCAGCATGGATCAATCCAAGAAGGGATTGATGCCAATGTTACGTGGTACCTCTGTCTAAGGACATGTGTCCTAAGACTCAAGAAGAGAGAGATAACATGAGTCGGATACCGTTCGCCTCGGCAGTCGGATCGATCATGTATGCCATGATATGTACGCGACCTGATGTGTCATATGCTTTGAGCATGTGCAGTCGCTATCAGGCCGATCCAGGTAATGGTCACTGGATGGCAGTTAAGAATATCCTTAAGTATCTTAGACGAACTAAGGATGCTTTCTTAATTTACGGAGAAGGAGAACTTGTGGTATCTGGGTATGCCGATGCAAGTTTCCAAACCGACAATGATGACTTCAAGTCGCAATCCGGGTACATTTTTTGTTTTAATAAGGAGCAGTGAGCTGGAAATCTTCCAAGCAAGATACTGTTGCCGATTCAACAACAGAAGCGGAGTATATTGCTGCGTCGGAAGCAGCAAATGAGGCAGTTTGGATCCGAAAGTTCCTAATCGGATTAGAGAGTAGTTCCTTTAGCAGCTGAGCCCGTTCCATTGTATTGTGACAATAACGGGGCTATAGCACAAGCTAAGGAACCAAGGTCTCATCAACGATCCAAGCATGTTCTTCGGCGTTTACTCATCTGATTCGGGAGATTCGGGAGATTATACATCGTGGCGATGTAAAGGTCGAGAAGGTCGCATCAGATAACAACATTGCAGATCCGCTGACGAAAGACTGTTTATCCGCATGTGTTTGAACGACATATACATAGTTCAGATATTAGATGCTTGAGTGACTGGCTATAGGCCAAGTGGGAGATTGTTAGACATTATGAACCATAGCGTCACTGTTTTGTAAATGATATTGTATTATTGTACAAAATTAACTATGTAATAATGAAATTGCCTTTGCCGTTTGTTAATTTATTTACTTTGACATATAAATGGCAAAAGTCCATATGATTAGTTTCGTATTGAGATGATATGATATGAGACAGTATCAATACATAAAGGTTAATCGTTAAATATCCCTAGTCGGAGTATTATCGAGATCAAACATCGATAATGCGGAATAGACTAGTATTGCACTTGTGCACGTTGTGAGGGCACAACGGCATAGTTCTCATACATTTAAGTATAGGATACTTATACAAGTGCGATAGGAGGTTGTGTTTTCCGATGGTACGGAAAATAGCTTCGCTCTGGATAGACCCGCGGAATCCCATTGGTAGTATGTCTGCGTGTGTATGGGAGGCCGCATCAGGGTAGGTGTATATGGTCTTAACCTGAGACTTGCATCGCTAGTACTTGCGACAATCGGTAAACTTTGGTTTTGGTGTTGGGGACCTAACTGGTTCTGTGTTCACCTCTTCTGGGTTTATCAGGAATCGTAGTGCACTGGGTGTGATGTCAAGATGGAAGTGTCACTTCAGACATATGGAGTTGATGATCACGCAGGATACAGAACTAGTGCTCTATAAAAGGTTGCAACCATCGGGACAATATGACTAGGTCATATTGCCCGATTTAAAGAGACTAGTTGCTTGATGTCCGATATATGTTTCGTACGGGGCAGACACATTTCCATCCAGCCCCAGGCCTAACATGTGATCGTCCGATACTGGATCGATGTACGCAATACTACGGTATACTACGCTTGATATAGATATAATATTCCTATAAGAATATTTCTGGAGAATTGGGTAGGCATCGCACTTTGCTAGAAGCCAACCTTGTCTTGTAAATCGGTAAAAACGAAGTACTAGGTACGTACGTGTTCGGATTATCCGACGGCCGTATTTGCTGCCAACATATCCGGAGATATCTCGGGTCGCTTCCTGAAGATTCACCTATGATATTTGATTCGAACTTTATTAATCTTGGATTAATTACGGAGAAACTTTATCTTGGATAAAATGCCTTATTTTGAGAGAAAACGATTAATTTGGAATTAATCGATAAAATAATATATTCGATATATTAAACGAAATTAGATTTCGACGCGGAATTAAATTGGATTTTAATTCGGGCAAACGAATTAATTTAGAATTAATTAGTTAGCGACGTGAATAGTGATTTCGCTAGGCATAATTATTTAATTTACGTCGCGACGGAAATTCGTTAATTCGGAATTAGCGAAACCGAGCCCGAGAATATTTGCGGACACATTCGTATTTTGAAACGAGTGGGGCCCGCAAGTCACATCGCGAAGTCACATCACTTGACATGACTTGGTGATAGAAGTCACAAATCACTTTAATTAAAGTGACATCTAGTCACTATTCATGATGGAGTTGATGGAGCCAATTAAAGGCTTTTGGAGGGAAATTTGAGTTTGACTTTTTGGAAAAGCCATATACCAAATATTTGGTATTAGATTTCATTATTCTTTTAGAAAGAAAAATTGAAAAAACCAAAAAGCTCTCCCTCTCTCTCTCTCATGCCGAATCTTCACTAAGGCAAAGGAAGAAATTTTTTCTTCATTTTCTCTTTTTGCTAGCACATCTTGGAATCAAAGGAGGTGATAGGGAAACCCCTTGGAGCTGGAATACAAAAAGCTTGGAGCTTTCAACTCTTTTCTCCTCTTGGCCGAAACTTCAAGGATCTTGGAGCTTCAACCTTTGTTCATCTCTTTTCATCACAAAAGCTTTGTAAGTATGATTCCGCCATGCTTCAAGTTTATTATATATATTCATTTTGTTGTATTTCATATGCTTAATCTTTCCTTGGGACAAATAATAGAAACCAACATGCCTGGTTTTGGAAGAAGCACTTATGCAAAAACCGTAGAGCTAAACAAATGGTGTTTGTATAAATGTGCACGCTGGAATTGCAATAGTCGTTGTCGTTCTTTAGGAATGGGTTTGATAATCGTGAAGACAAAATAAATTCATTAGGGATGACTTGAGTAAGGAGTCTTTAGATGACATATCTTTGACTCTTGAGACACATCCCAGTGGATATGTTCACATAGCCTTTCGCAAATTACATACACAATTTCAAAAAGAAAGACATCTGTTAAGTCTCGGGAATCTGACTCAAAAAGACCATGTTTGCCAATTTATAAGAAAATTGGATGGGAAGCTTGTCCCCGACGCATAGACGTCAATCAAGCTGTTACTTTTCTTGTGAATATTATATCTCTTTGTCTTTTCCTAATAATTGTAATTTGTTTTGTTGTTTTCTTTTATTTTCTCCGACAGGATCCAGACCTTTTTTACTATCACGATATTATTTCGCTACTAATCGTCCTCTGGAAGATACTTGTTCTATTTTTACTCACCCTTTTCAGGTACTATAAATTCAGCCCGTCATTGCACTTTTGAAGGCATCCAAAGTTGAGAAAGAAATACATAAAAAAATGGAAGCCACTTCAAGAAGACGAATTGAGAACATCTGTGTGTTTTCGGTAGTAGTGTTGGTACTAAACCACAATACATAAAAGCAGCACATGAATTGGGTCGAGTCTTAGCTGCAAGGAATATGCACTTAATATATAGCGGAGGAAATCTTGGACTAATGGGGATCGTTTCAAAGGCCGTACAGGAAGGAGGCAGTCACGTTTTAGGAATCATTCCAAAACCCTTGGCAGAAGCAAATCTTATTGAACCATCAAACAGAGAGGAACTAATCGTGGCAGGTATGTCTGAACGACTAGTGGAAATGATTAACCGTGCTGATGCTTTTATTGCTTTGTCATGTGGCTTGGGCACATTGGAGGAAATTTTTTTAGTACTATCTTGGGCGAACCTGAACATACACCAGAAACCAATTGGACTACTCAACGTTGATGGACTTATGATTTTCTTTGTGTGTTTCTTGATGATGCTCGGAGAAATGGGTTCGTGTCGAAACATTTGAAGGAACTCCTCTTTACTGCCAGAACTGCTCCGGATCTAATAAACCAACTCATAGCCTATGAACCACGAGTTGACCCTATCCTTTCAAAGATAAATTGGTCCGAGGACGATCGTGGTAAGAGGCGTAGGATTAATCTGGATCTTAACCTTTAATTTCTTGTAGAATTTCAGCTAACCGGGTATTATCTTCTAAACTCTTCTTCTACTGTTTAAGACATTGGGGACAATGTCTCATTTAGGTTTGGGGGAGGGAATTAGTTGATCAGTACTTTTTTTAGTTTGTGTGTTTGTTTTTATAGTCCAAAATTTTTCGAAAAATACAAAAAAATTGAAAAAATTTCAAAAATTACAATATTTATATTTTGTCTTTTTATTTTGACTAAAAGGGTGAAATTGGTAAGAGATTGCTGAGTAAGGAGTTTCCACTCTGAGACGTATCTCAAGCCTATTTTCGAAATCAGTTAATTTTTGTTTATTTCCTTTTAAATTATTTAATTTGTAAATTCTCCATAAAACAGACTAAAATGGATCTTCATATGTTCAGTTAGCAGATATTATCAACATACATAGTAACATACGGACATGAACTAAAAGTGAAAAGTTTGTAATATTCAGTGCTCTAGTTAAATTGGAGGAAGCATCTCAAAAAGCAATGGAGTAAAAAAAAATCTAAGATCCGAGTTATTAAGTCGTTAAGGGTGTTTTAACACCTAGTGCCCTAAAACCAACTGGTTTGGGAGTCACTGGCCCAAAGCTCGCTACATTGATCAAAGATGCTGCAAATATAGATATATATATATATAGATATAGATATTAATAAATATATAATATATATATATATAGATAATATATATATATATATATATATCTATGAAGTCTGAGTAATTAAGTCCATAGGGGTGTCTTAACACCTGGTGCCCTAAAGCCAACTGGTTTGGGGAGCCACCGACCTAACACTCGTTACATAGATGGAAGATATTGTCTATAAATAAAAAATAGAGAAAAATCAAAAAAAAATTCAGAAAAATTATTCCATTGCTGCAAAAAAGGTGTGAAATCTGATAGAACTTTAGGACAAAAATATTACTCTCTTATCAACTGCACTTATGACTAGTGTGGGCAAAATGAGTTGTTTAATATTTTGTTGGCTGTGTATATGAAGAATGGTAAAAATAATCGGAGAATTTACTTATTCGGTAATTTATTTTGAAACAAAACAACTAGTAACTTGGCAGTAGAAGTTTCACCTGATTAGTCACTAACTTCTTTATTCTCTTTTCTCTTGTCTTTTTGCTTTTGTGTGCATTAGTTTATTATCTTTTTACTTTTGTAAAACATTGTGGGGATCGTTGCTGTAAGCCCTCACGAGACTATAACTCATCCACTAGGGACACCTAGGCGTTTAAAGGCTTGTTGCATATGCTAAATGCAACCGTGATCCCTACGAAAGTGGCTTAGTTTAATTTTAATTTTATTTTGTTGTTTTGCTCGAGGACGAGCAAAATGTTAGGTTTGGGGTGTGATGAGCGGAAAATATATCAATATTTACCGCCCCTTTAACTTAATATTTTGTTTAGTTTCTCGGGTTGATGAACGTTTTGATGTGTTTTTAGTTTATTTTGCAGATAAAATAATATCAGGTCTCAATGAAATCATTTAGGATGAAATATGGGTCAAATAAGGGCAATTAGTGGACTTGATATTTTAATTTTGGAGATTGGAAACTTGAAAGGGCGTTTTGACGAAGTGTAGTTTTGGAAATTCCAATTTTGCGCATCTATGGTATTTGGGGCATAACATTTTACTCAAATATAGGATTGAGCTGATTCAAGTGCCAGATTAAAGAAGACTCAAAGAGCTACAATTTGAAAGAGAAAATATTTTCGAATTCTGAAGATTTCATGACCGAAATTGATGAACCATCCAAAAGTGTGTGATGTGTAATTATTAAAGTCATTATCAATCATTTTCAAAGCAAATAAAATTAATAAAATAATTAATAAAAATTATCAAATCACACCAAAACAGATAAGCAATTAGTGGAGCAATTATGGATTTGGTGGAGTAATTAGTGGAGAAATTAATAAGTATTTGGTGGAGAATTTGATGGATGATTTGATGGAGGCAAATTTTGCCTATAAATACCAAGCCATTTCATTTGTAAAATTCATACTTTCTTCTTTGAAATTCCTTAAGAATAAATAAGAAGATTGTATCTAGTGTTTTTTTCAGTTTTCAGTAATTAATTTTCGCTTTCGCACTTTTTTCTTTACTTTTCAGTTTTACTTTCCGCAATTACTTTTACGCACAAACATTTTCTTTATTTACTTTTGCAGTTTTTATTTTTTCAAGCAATGAGGAGGTAATATCCTTGCTGGGTGCTGGGGTAAAGGTAAGCTTTATTATTGCTATTTAGATAATCTCCCTTAATTATAATATATAAACGATTTAAAACCTGACTTAATGAGGATACCGCTATATTGGTCGGTTGGTAATTAATTTTAAATGGGTTTTAACCTGACTAAATATGGATACCGCCTGGTTGTTCGATTGGTAATTAATTATTAATTTGACTTAATCAGGATACCGCCTATATGGCTGGTTGGTAATTATCACGCAAAGTTAATATATTATATTAAAGGAGATATCTAAAATAGTAGTAATAAAGTTGATCCTCGAACCCCCAGCATTTTCTTTTATTGTACTTTTACTTTATTTAATTTCAGCAATTTATTTTCAGCAATTTATTTATTTTTTTTACTTTTTACTTTTACTTTTACTTTTTATTTTTTTTACTTTTTAATTTTTACTTTTACTTTTACTTTTTACTTTTTACTTTTACTTTTACTTATTTAATTTTCAGCAATTTACTTTTCAGTATTTAATTTCAGCAATTTACTTTATGTCTTTTATTTTATTTAAGTTTTTACTACCTGTAAATATGTGTCGTAACTAAGCCAGTTATCTGGGGTTGTGATGAAATCCAATATCACCGGTTTATAAGGGGTTAAATTATAGTTTGGGTAATATAAAAGGTTTATTTATTGAGTCTTAATCTTAATGCTTTTTATTAACTGGCCATTAATAAAATTGAACTGGTAAACTTAAAATGAACTAGACATAGGGATTTTAAATTTAAGACCTTAGACTCAATAGTCCACGATCTTCCTTGAGGATAGATAACCCTTTAATAGATTTCCTAACAGGATAGACATATACCTGTCGGGCGGGGGTAGCCATAATTGGAACTTAAACTTAATGAATCCAGATAATTTGGTTGACATAGACATATGGTTCAATTGGGTTAAACTGGGTATTTGTGTCTGACCATCGACAGAGGCTTGCACATAATTTAGTGTTCCAGGTTAATAAATCAATATATTACCCAACTTTAAGATAACTACTTCATCTTTAAAATGATACTGGAAGAAATCACAACCCTAAATAGTTTTTAATATTCAATTTTCTTAAAACCTACTTTCGAACAATTTTATTTACTTGTTTTTAAATTTAGAATCGTCACCATTTCAAATCAATCAAACAACCTGTTAGTAATAGCTAGTAATCATTTGACCTCATAAAATAATAGATTAGATATTAAGTCCTCGTGTGATCGATATTTTTATACTACTTGAACGATACGTGCGCTTGCGTTATACGTGTGTGTTTACACCGGTCAGTTGTAGAGAGACTAAAGTTGGCATTGTTTCTCCAATCTATCATTTCCTGAAAATAGAAAAAGGCATCAAGTTAACACTCACACCTAAATCACACAGAGCCTTACCGAAGTCATGTTCTCCTATGGTGCAAGGAACAGTGAATCTGCCAGGATCTTTCAACTTTGGAGGAAGTTTTCTCTGAATGATGGCGCTGCATTCTTCTGATAATGCTATTGTCTCATAATCTCCCAATCTCCGCTTTCGTGAAAGAATGTCTTTCATAAATTTGGCATAGCTGGGCATTTGTTCCAACGCTTCTGCAAATGGAATGTTGATATGCAACTTTTTGAACACCTCCAAGAATCGAGCAAATTGTTTGTCCAGTTTATTCTTCTGAAGACGCTGAGGAAAATGTGGAGGTGGAGTGATCTGTTCTTTTTCCTTTACTTCTTTTTCCTCCATCTTTTGCTTTGTTTCTGAAGTCGGATTGAAGTGAATGGCTCGGATGGACGCCACATGTTAGGCAGTTTAGCGTCACCGGTTAGAATTCAAACGAACAAATAGGATGAGGGATAATTCAGTTTCTTTGAAACGAGATGGTTGCATCGTTTGGGCGAGCAAGCCACGAGAGTACTACAAGTGACAATATGAGTGGGAAACCCTAGGGTGATTTGACGCGCATTTAAGAAGGTAGTGATGGGTTGGTGATTCCCGAGGGGCAGCTTTTAGAAGATCAATAGAGGTATTTATGGTGACATGACAACGCCCTTGGGAGGTATAAGTTATTTACCGACCAGAGCACATAACAGTGTAGAGACCGACCATTTCCGGCCATAAGACCGTAGTAGTTTGAATTCGAAATCCCGAACCAAGGAAAATCTCATTCTACCCTACTTTTATAGTTCATGGTACCAACTCATCAACTCGTTGGTACCAAGAACTAGGGGACATATGTTGATAGTGATTTTTGGGCCTCAGGATCCTCAGCAAGTTCAAAAGGGCATGAAGGGAATTTCCAATCCAGTGTACTAAAGGCCGAAGACAGTAATCGAGGACATCTAGCCCAGCAGAGTGGTCGGGCTCGGTCCTCATTCCCTCACCGACTAGAGGAGTAAAAGTGTTTAGAAAAGTAGGGTGAACCGAGACCTCAGGTCCGACCCGACCCGGTGGCTCAACAGGACGGGATGGATGTTATGACCACCCGACCTGGTGGGGCAGGTCGGGATGGACTAGATCAGGTTAGGGTGACATTGATCGAACTGAGTATAGAGGTGTAAACATGAATTGGAGACTTGCGCCATCTATATAGTCTTGATATGACAGAAATGACTTGTAGATTATCTTCTGACAAACGCCACCACGTGAACAGATGGATACAGGCTGACATCATAAGGGTAGCGTGTGGAGTTTTCTAAGAAAAGGTTTGAGCTTAATGAAGTGTCAGATGGTAGGTTTACTTTCGGCAGTGGCAGACTCACGTGGCTGGCGTCACGAGGACGTTAGAATAATGTTATTTTCTTTGTTATATAAAGGGGTTGATGGCACTTTTGTGGGGTTAACAATTTGTATTCTCACGAGCATTGTAAGAAAGATAAAAACTTATTCTGAGAGAGGACGCGAGAGAGGTCGGTCGCACTTGTAATAATCATTTAGCCTTGGTCGGTCAAACCCGAACATATTATAAAAACTCTCTTTCTTTTTTTCTATGGACAACGGTGGATCCATTCCGCCGAACCACGTTAAATTATCTGTTCTTATTTGTGTACTATCCGTGTTTTCTACTAAGTTTTCTTTTGGTTCCCAACAAACAAAAAAACTTCACAGTTGGGGGAAGATTGTTCGAGGAATGAGTTTCCGGATTTGTCTCTGGAACGAAAATTATTCATCAACAACTATTGAATTATCCCTAAGAATCAGTTATGTATACAAGAAATGTGGGACTTTTGAAATACTCTTTATAGGAATCTAAAGACAATAATCCCTCACATATTTCAAAAGTTCTTTTAAAATAGTATTACAGTCAAGCACGTCACTTTTTAAAATAAGGAATCTATATGCAGCATTATGCTCCGCATAACCAATGAACTTGCAATCAGAGATTTTTGTGCCTATTTTTCTTTTCTAGGATTAGGAAGCATAACCTTAATAAGACGCCCTCACACTTTCAAATATTTCAAATTTGGTGAATAACATTCCATAATTCATATGGTGTCTTATTAATTTTCTTATGGAACCATGTTTTGTAAGTGACATGTGATAGAATGACTTCGTCCTATAAATTGTTAGGTGCAGAGGAACTTACAAGAAAAAGCATTCATCATTTCTTTTAGTGTTCTATTTTTTCATTCTTGTACACAATTAGAATTAGGCGAATAAGGAGTAATTTCATGAATTATTCTTTCATTCTCACAAAATTCATTAAATAAAATATATTCACCACCTCTGTCTGATCTGATCCTTTTAATTTTTCTATTTAGTTGATTGTCTACTTTAGCTTTATATAAAAGAAACATATCAAATGTCTCATCTTTGTTTCTAAGTAGGTATACATTAGTATATCTAGATTAGTCATCAATAAATATCAACTAATATGTTTTACCGCCTCTAATCACAGTCTATTTTAAATCACCTAAATCAGTATGAATTAAACTTAATATTTCAGATTTTTTATGAACAGACTTACATGATTTCTTTGTTAATTTAGATTAGCACATATTTTACATTTATCCATGGATGCATTTCCAATGCCAAAAATTAAATCAAGTTGTTGCATTTTTTTAATATAAGAAATACTCACATGTCCTAATCTAGCATGCCACATATCATTAGAGTCAATCATATAAGTAGAAGTAGATGCATTTCTATTCAAAATTTCAGAAACATTGAGTACAAAGAGACCCTGATTCTAATATCCTTTGCCCCACAAAAATATTATTCTTGGTCATTACAATCATATTAGATTCAAATAACACTTTAACCCCAAACTTTCCTAATAGAGCCACATAAATTAAATTTCCTCTAATATTAGGTACATGAAGCACTTCATTGAGAAGAAAGGTCTTGGCAGATGTGAGCTTGAGAAGAACTTTTCCTTTATCAAGAACATTGGCAGTTTAAGAATCCCCAAGATACACATGTGTTGGGTTCAGGCGCAGCAAAAGGCGCGGTTCTGACGAAATCGTAACTTTAAATTTTTTTATACTTACCGAATAAATTATTCAATATCTCATATGAATAATTCATTGATATGTCACCTAAGAATATTTATTCGATATCAAATAATAACATAAATAATTTAGAAATACCACGAAACTTTTATGAAAATGATTTTCCATAAAATAACATAAAATATATTTTTGTCCAAATCGACCAACCAATACACACGAGGCTACCCACGTCAGCCTCAATAGTACTTGGGTAGTTCATGGTCTGCCCAAATAGTGACCAACTGACTGTTTAGACAGCTGTCACCCGGTAAGCCGAAACTCACCCAGTAACACCGTTTTTCACCGTTTTCACGTATTTTCACTCCGAAACAATTTCCGACAATTATTCCAATACCCAAATCACATCCAATATATTTAAATAACCTAATTTTCATCACTAAAATTCTGGTTTTTTCAAGTATGATCAAAAAACAAAAATTATTATTTTTCATGCTTTAAATCTAATTTTCTCAAAATTAATCATATTAATATTTATACCAAACAAAGCCACCACCAATGGAGAACTTAAGAATAATTCTAGGAGTTACAAGAGTATTCATAACACTCTAGAATGGAAACAAGTCGTCAAATGATAAAATTGAAATAATATTACACTAATATTATTCAATATTACTTCACACATGCATCTTGCTTCCAAATCCATCCTCCAAATCAAAAAAGCCACAAAATCCAAGAAAGAAAGAAACCCTAGAACTATTCTAGATTCTCAAGAACAAGAAACAAACTTTCTAAGCTTAAGAATATTAAAGATTACCTCAAAATCTCTTAAATTCCTTAAGCTTTCTTCTTGATTTCATCACTTTCTCTCAAGTTTTCTCAAGAAAAATTTTGGAAGCTTTCATGGAGATTAGTTTCGGCCAAGGGAAGCTTATGAAAGAGAAAACAAAATTTTTGACTTTAAATACTAGGGCTAGACGAAAAAGGGGGGCAATTTGGTCATTTAGTAATTTATTTAGTCAAAAATAAATATCAAGTTTTAGGTTGATAAATACAATTTGTACGCTCCAAGCTTAAATGTCATGTCATTTGTTACCAGATCAAGTTTAAAGTAGACAAAAACAAATTGAATACTTCAACATTAAAGTTTAATATTATTAGTAACCAATAATAATTAAACATATTACATAAAAATTATGTAATATAGATATTATTTAATTATCTAAATATTTAACATTTAAATATCTAAATAATTAATTAATACAATTATTATTATATAGGTATTTTTATTTACACTAAAAAATAAAATACATATATTAATGACATGTGTCAAAATTTGAAAATTAATTAATATATATCAAATCAAATTTTATATCAAATACAAATACATATTAATTATTAATTGACCAAAATCCCCTAATGCATGTATTTTCGTTTAACCGTTTAAACGATTCGAATTAACTCATTTAATCCGATAAAATATTATGAATAATCCGTATTATTCATAACGCATTGCCCAAGTGCTCAACGAGTACACTTCATATTGTGGGACTCTCTAAGTTTAGGTTTATCTGTTATGGAATCAAATTTTGTGTCCATAATTCACTCACTTGTAAATTATGACGACCATAAATAATCTCGATAAACTATGTAAGTCGAGATCATTGCATATGTATAATCCCTCTGTCACAGACTATCCATATTATACCGCGGATATAGATAGGAACGTCAAATACTTAAGGTATAATATAGTCGACTTTCAAATTTACGACCTCTAAATAAAATTCGGAACTCGCTTCCGAAGTATACCACACCATGGATTTAATAGATCTCAAACACGTACATGATACATATGTCATGTTTACAGGACTGGCGGATTCTATCTGATACTCACAGGATATCATGAGCATTAGTCCACACCCAAAAAGCAGACAGAGGTCTGAGTAAAATAGTTTGGTGATGTGACTCCATCAAAGTGTGGAGGATGTCTCATATATCCACAATGGTATCTCAAGTTGAATGACCACTATGCTACTCGAATCGAGAAGATTCCTATTGACATTGGTGTACCATCTATTAGGAAATCTTCGGTGAGTCGTTCAGTGTTTATCAAATAAATACTTATATGCCTATACGAGTCTCCCGAGACTCATGGTTCATTGGGATAAAACATCGGACCAAGTCCCGATATACGACATGTACTGGTCTCAGTGGATTTTACTAATCGAACCGTGTTAATAAATTTTGACCAGAAACTTTATTTGAGAATATACAACTTATAGTGACACTTCTCAATGTCAATTACAAACTACGTTGTAACTGCGCACTACGTTGTAAATCCTAGGGTCTTTGTCTAATATATACATATCGCTAAATCAGATTTAGTTTCAATCTAATCGTAATCAGATCTAATGCGTATATAAAAACAAGAGGTGCAACCATATATAAGTAATATTATGGGAAAAGTATTGTTCATATTCATGAATCAGACATAATACGATGCGGATTGACGCTCCGAGTACCAATCCTAATAATTTCTACCACTTGCTCTAGTTACAATCCATGGTGTCATATACACATCTAAATGTGTATCACATACGCATGGTCCTCAAGAGCTCACCTAGCACTCAAGAGGTAGGCAACAATAAGTAGGTCCGCTATAATATTTTGACATTTTAAAACAAACTCAAATGTTTCCCTTAGCTAACATCATTCATATTTTGTAAAAACTAAGTTATACATCAATATGACTCAGATGTTATATAAATATTGTGCTACATCTATTGAGTTGTCCAAGTATTTAGGGATCAAATCCAAAATATTATGCCGACAACAGCAAGCATAACACTAATATCAAAACTTCTAATCTAAACGATCATTATGCAACTTTATAAGTCAATACTTCATAAGTTACAACTAATTCCACTCACAGTAGAATCATCTGTGACACTCCCACTATCTCTTTTCTTACTCTTTATGACGTAGATTGTCTAACGTCATAATTAGATTCAAAACTAATCTGACTCTAATGGTTGCAGACTATATTCTCTATGAATAAGAAACTCGTTCTTAATATCTCAAAGATAACAATGAATATGTTTCAAGACACATCATATGGTTTATAGCGTATCAAAATAGCTCAGAACAATTACGATTAAATCGATATCTTTAATCGCATATAATATAGTATTCATTATACCATCATTCTATGATGCATAAGATTGACTAGACATTCTAATCAATTTCTCTTTCAACAAAGGAATCATCCTTTAAGAAAGATTAATATTATATATAAGAGACACACTAACTGTCAAATAATTATACTAACTGTCACATAAATAGTCTTGATGTGTCCTTTATTAGATCATAACTAATGCACAACTAATGTGAGTATCTCACCAGTCTCTCATGTTTACTAATGTTGGCTTCCCTACTATGATGTTTCTACTAGATACTATCTCAATTGTCTATATTTCAACTTCACTCTTGATTCACTTTCTAACTATTGATCATTCTTTCTTTTATTATATACCTTCTCTAGAGACATGCTCTCTAAAATACTCTGCAATGTCGCTTTTGTATTCCTTCATGTTAGTTTCTATTGTTTAACTATAGAAAAGTTAGTAAATACTTAATTTATTGTGAATCTTTTCTAAAATCATGCTTTCTTGAAGCTCCCTCATGCTGCCTAAATACTTTTTCCTGTCAGTCTTTGTTGCTTAACTACCTTAAGTCGTTAATTTTTCTCAGAGTCCTACTATACTCGCTCTTGTTATTTCTCCTTAAGAAGCTTACTTTGCTACATAGATTTCTTTCTTATCTCAGTTCCTTGAACTCCTTAGATTTTTACTCTTCTGGAAACTCTATCAATTTCGATTGCTTAGGACATCTCTACTAAATTTTTGGTTTAGATGTTGCTCTCCATCTATTTCTTTCCTCTCAGTATAATAAGACACTTTATGAGTTATTTATTGTACTCCTGAGAGTCGCTCTCTCTAGTCTCTTCGTTCTTTTGAGCCTTAACTCTCTTAAGAATTCTCAATTCATCGATGACTCATATATTTGGCTCGACTCACTATAACTTACAACTATTATATCTTATGCTTTTTATCTATGCTCCGTTGAACTCATTAGTTCGACTGTCTAGCTATCTCGCGGTTCATTTAATTTATCAAATGCACTTCTCCACTGGTTCTTCTCCTTACTGAGCTCTAAGTTGAGGGGTGGACACATCTTTTCCTCTTCTGGTTGGGTATCTATATACTTACTGAAGTATGAGTTACTAGAAGAAAGAATCATCGTTCTCTCTGTCAGGACCTGAATCGATTACTTCATGTCTTAGGGTTCCATAACTTTTATTATCCATTATGTGATCTCCATTTACATTGTTGTCCTTATGCTACGGTACTTATATCACCATAAGGACTGAATTCCCTTGTCACTTTCTATTCTCTTCTTACTATTTTTATATTCCATCTATTGGCTCCAAACCATGCTACTGAGACTAGTGGTGGTTCGTTCTTCTGTCTACTTCCTAGATCTCTACTCTCTGCTCTAACTATAAGCCACATCTTTGATATTTAATCTTCATATCCGCACTAGTACTCTTTGTTAAATCCTCAGTCTCTCATATCTCATAAGTCTGTCATTTTGAACCTACATGGACTTCTATTGGTATTGGTCTGATCTATGGATTTCTTTCTAGGTTTTGGATCTTGCCAACTTTGACTTGTATCAGATTCTTTCTCTTATATCCTTAAAACCTCATTGGTTTCTTTCTCTATGGTTACCTTTATCTAAGTCGGTAAAGAATGGGGCAGAAATCTGCATATCAATATATAACGGCCTCCTTGTTCCGATACACTGTGTCCTGATAGGGTCTATTACTCATGCAAGATAGGTATAAGATATGCTTCGTCATAACAACTTCATTTACCACTATAACTGAAGGCTGAGAGTCTGGGTAGGTCAGGGCATTGTCTATCGGATTCTTAGGTTAAAACAACTAACCATTTTCATTTATGACCTTCAATTACCTACTCCTAGGCCTGGGTTTATGGATCTAGAATTCTCTAAATCCTTTTTGACATCTCATATCCATTAGAACTCCCATGTCTAAATCAAATTTCTTACTTTCTTTATTCATTTTGCATCTCTACCTCTGGTTACTATGGGCATCAGCACATCGTATTTTTCTTTTAGCTTTTTCTTTTTCTCTTACCCTCTTAAGTGGATGTTTTCAGAACCTTACTATTTATCCTCATGACTTGTCTCTGGTTGTTTGAACATCTACATATCATTCCTTACTTTTCTTATAGCTTTCTTTTCCCACTTCTTTGCGTAACTATTCTTAGAACTTTATTATCTATTCTCCCAACTTGTCTTGAACTTCCACTAATAAGCAAGAATTACTACAAAAGAATTCTTAACTAAACAATAATTTTAGTTACTTTTATCAAGAAGAGAATTCAGATAACTTGGGAATTCTTACTAACATGTCTATGGAGCTTGAGGACGTACTCAAAGATCGGATACTTGAGAGGTAGTGCCTCATACACTAGTATCCCAGACATACTACGTATACAAGACCCCAACACTCTACCTATTGCAGTCACTGACTCCCTAGACCATGCTCTGATACCATATTTGTAACATCCCCAATCCAAAGATGTTACTGGCAGAGATTGGGTCATCTTATTCCCCTGAGCCTCTGACTTTCTGACAACTGTTAATCTCATTTCATATATAAACCCATGCATGGAACCAATGCCTAACTATATCAACATAAATATATAACACTTCTC
>SKCR01030422.1:0-31778 GCA_019454045.1 Zanthoxylum bungeanum | reverse complement strand
TAACAGTATCTTGGATGGAAGATTTCCAGCTCACTGGTCTGTTATTCAAACTTTATAGTTCCGTTATTACGTCTAACAGTCGTTATTATCGGTTAGGAAACTTGCAGCAGTGATCCCAGTCACTTCAAGTTCTCCATCTCCATAGTATAAGATAACATCCTTAGTTCTCTAAGAAACTTAAGGATGTTCTTACCATCAATCCAGTGATTATCACTAGGATTGGCCTGATTGTTACTTCATATGCTCAAAGCGTATGAGTCACCAGGTCAAGTACATTTTTCAGTGTATGAGTTCTCAGAGAGTTTCAACAACTTTAAATATATCCCAGTAGATCTTTATTCCTAGAATAAAGGTTGTTTCTCCCAAGAATTCTACGGAGAATTTTCTCGAAAGCCTAGCTTTCACCGATTTTACTATGGGAATATCGTTTCCAAGAAATGATATGTCATCATTAATTAGGACATTTATTGTCAGTGCATTCCCACTAACCTCTTTATATACAAAAGAATCATTTTCGTTTTGAATTAAATCATACACCATTATGATTACATCAAAACGATAATTCCAAGAACGTTATGCTTGCTTCAATCCATCCATGGATCGAATAACCTGCAAACCTTGTTTGCTAGTTTTGGTACGACAAAACCATCAGGATGTTGTAAACATCCTCCAAAAGGTTTCTGTTAAGGAAAGCAGTTTTAGCATTTGGCTGCCATATTTCATAAATGAAACATGCAGTTTCAGCAAGCATTATCCAAATGGATTTACTGTGGCAACCGGTAAAAGGTTTCGTCGTAATCGACACAATGTTGATAACGATGCCTTTTCCCTACAGTCCTAGCTTAGTACGTTGGTATCTTGCCATCTATTAATGTCTTCCTTGAAGACTTATATAGTACCAATAGGCACAATGCCTTGCGGTACAACAACTAGTATCCAAACAAAGTTGATATGCATGGAATCCATTTCGGATATCATGGAACTTTGCCATAACAGGGAGTCGATACCTGTATCACTTCCTCATACGTAGTCAGTTCGTCTTCCTCAATAAGATTGACATCTTTATAAGGTGAGATCAGAAACCCATACCCCAGGTTTTTTTCTGAATCTCTCCGACTTACGTGGATCTTGTGTATTCGAAGATTTTTTGTATAGTTTCATCCTTGATGAACTATTTGTGTTCCATTAAAGAATAGGTGTCTGGAACAGTATTACTCCGATTTTCATCGAGTTTTACTTTCCTCCCACTTACCACTTGTAGGCACTGCATTTTTGCATATAAGTCCCTATGACGAGTCTCATTTAGAGGCACTACCTTTTATGTCACGGAAGTCGTGGGAAACGGACATCGAAAGGGGAAATACAAAATAAGTATGTCATCATATTCATTTCACAAGTTCACTGTTTTCGTTCGTGCTGTGTTCGTTACCACGTTCAAACTTCAAGCAGATTGCGGCCGTTCGTGTACCGTTCGAATCGGCCTTCGAACGGCGTCGGTATTTCTGGTTTTGCTGCTAGCCTCACACCCAAGGCCAATTAGCCCACCAAAGCTCATAAAACATATCTAAATTAATTAAACACATATTTAACACATGGTGAAATTAAATAAAATCTAAAAATCATATACCAATTTAAAATAAAATCATGCCTAATTAAAATCAATCAAGTATATTATATTCCTAACTAAACAAATCTCATGCCTAAACAAAACAAATTAAATATATTAACTTTCTAATTAAACCAAATCTTGTCCCCAATCAATCTTTTGCTTTCCTTGTAAGACACTAATTGATTCCTTCATTTTCAAACAAGGAGAAGCCCTAGCCTTTGTCTATAAAAGAACCCAATTCCAACCCTTCAGACCCCCTGGCTGATACATAAAATTCACACAAGAAATCCTTGCATTTTCGTCCAACAAGAAGCCTTGGAACACACATTCATTGCCGCACTCTCTCATCACCAAAAGACCCTTGTAATCACCGCAAATACAGCCCCTGAAATAGCCCACACATCACCGAAAATAACCCCTATACAGCAGCCCCATATTACCGAAACTTACTGCCTAAAATAGCCACTGTACCACCGAAAAAATGTTCTCTGGAACTGCTCACTGTTTCACCAAAAATCACCCCTAAAACAGCAGCCCTGCACCCCTGCAATTACCGAAAAACACACCCAAAATAGTAGCCTAAATATAGCAAACACAGTGACCACAAATCAGCAGTAAAATAGCAGCAAAACAGTAGCGAAACGGAGCGAAAATGGTAGCTTGAGCAGCGAAACAGCGAGAGACAACGTTGAACCAGTGAACCGGAGGAGTTGCGGAGCATCCACCCTTCCGACGACCGTGTACGGTACTTTCAAGAGTCGACATAAAAGGTTAGACCTGAGGGCACTTTTCATATTTATTTTTATTCATCTTTTAATCGTTTTAGTTATTTATTTCGTATGAGAGTCGTTCATGGATGCATGTTGTGGCTTTGAATAAAATGGAAAATGTGTCGCCTCTTGTGGTATATAGGATGGAAACTCAGACATAAATTCCGTAGCCGAATCTGAATAGATCGTAGTGCGGTCTGTACTTGGGATACAACTCCACGTACCACTTGACCAAACGAGGCATATTTTGTATTATGTTGTTTTGATTCGTTTATTATCCGTTATTTAAATTCTGCATGTTATTTGTTTGTGTAATGATGAGATAAAGCGCATTGGCTTAGTAAGTTGGATTAAAGGTCCTCTGTTTCAAGAGGTTAAAATCCTTTACCACGATGCTTCACCGCGCCAAATGATGTATATTCGGTTGAATGTAAGATATGTTCAATCAGGTATACAAAGTCCGATATTGTTGTCTTTATTTTTTTTATATGCATTATGTTATTAGTGCATGGGCTTAGTAAGTTGTATTAAAGGTCCCCTATGTCGAAGGGTTAAAATCCTTTATCACGATGCTTTGCCGCGCCTTTTAGCCCGTTATTAATTATTAGGTGTCATCTATTCATCCGTTCACGTATGTGTAATGTTGTTTACTGCATTTTGGGGGTCACTGCTGTAACCCCGTTCGAACGCATTTTAGAACGCCGCACGAACGCATGTTTTCTGTCTCAGTTCGTTCGAAAATGTTTACGAACGCAACTCGAACGCGCATGTATTTTGCCTTATCATGCATCAGGTCTCATTCTGTTCGAACGCGTTTCCGAACGCCATACGAACGTGAGCATTCTGTTTCATTTCCGTTCGAATGCATTTACGAACGCCACTCGAATGTGAACCTTCTATTTACCGTTCGAACGTGAATACGAACACCGCACGAACGCCCACGATAAACAGGCCCTCTTCCATCACATCTCATGCATGGTTACTCGTTTTGTCATTTACCTTTTTGATTGTTCATGTTCTCGCAGTTAGTCATTTATTGTGTTCACAAGATCATATGTTCGTTTCCATGATGCATGTTTACATGGTAGTTATCTACTTATGCTTCCCTATTCACCCATTCAACATGTTAATGAAGTTGTATGCTTGTCGTATTTCAATTTATCTTTATGCATGCAAATTCGGACATAGATTATATGCAAATATGTTATATGTAAATTCGGACATAGGTTATATGCAAACTTAGATATGAGCCTTGTACTTATGCATGCGAACCTAGGAGTAAATTATCCTTGGAAATAAATGTTGCTTAGGCCTGGTTAAATTATTGCACAAATCATTTCATTACAAGTGGCATAAGTAAGGGACCTTTCCGAACCCAATGGTTTGAGGTCTTCCCTTGCGAGGGGTGAGTGCGGCCTTAAATCTTTATCCCGGTTCACACCGGGTGGCGACTCCATTATTCTCCGGTTTAGTCCCCCGTGGGCTACTCCGTACTCCCAACCGGGCCGCGAGCCCGGAACAGCATGCGTCGCCCAGTTTCTGTGTTCCTACAGTCTAGCGACTCCACTGGGGATAGAGAATCGGCCTCGAAATAATGTCTTGTAATATTATGATTTGTGCTTTAATTAACCGTGTCTACTGTGGGTTAAAAAGGGTTTAATCAAAGGCATTTTTCTTAAGGCGGGGTAATGGTTTGGTGTATTCCTTCATTCAATACCTTTCTATAAGGAAAAGCTATGAAGGCATCTAGATAATCACTTACTTGTAGCCTATTGTGATGGACTAATTTGGAGGACTCGTTGTTTATTCCTGTCACCAGCCGATAAGAGCCTAAAAGGCTTTGGTTTTTAAGAGAGTTCACTCCGCCCTCCCTCTGGGGAATCTACAACGGGAAATCCATTTGACAGTCAGTCACACACCATAACTCGTTGGCACGTACTGTAAGGTATAAAAAAGGTGCGCTCACTTGGTCGCTCGAACCCTTGAGTGGGGAGTCCTAGTTGTGGGCCATCTTTCGCCAGCGAGAGTCTTTGTCTACACTCCCGCAAACCCACACGTAGACCGGAGTTGTATGGCCTATAGCAACTATTTCCTTGTGCTTGTGGACTATCCTCATTTGGATGCAGTTGGACTTCTTGTCAGAAATGCGAACTTGTTGGGCCATTTAAACTGGGACGAGTTCGTATCCTATAATTGGGCCAAAAGCTTCTAAAATGTTGATGGGCCACTCTGTAAAAATTATTTACTTGTGCTTGTGTTTGGAAACATGGTCGCTTGGATCCATTCGGACATTTTGTCATGAGGTATGGGCTTGTTGGGCCATTTAAACTGGGACAAGAACTTATCTTATGATGATTGGGCCAAAAGCTTCTAAAACTCCAATGGGCCATTATATGTTTGTGTTTAGGAGCATTATCATTTGGATACGATTGGACTTCTTGCCATGAGATGTGAACTTGTTGGGCCATTTAAACTGGGACGAGTTCACTCATGTGACAGTTAACCCAAAAGCTTCTAAAATGATGATGGGCCGATTTGTGTGAAAATTTTAATGAGTTGATATATTCCTTGTATCGCATGCATCTCATTTATCTCATGCATACAGATATCATGTTAACACCCTCTATGTCTATAACAGACATCATAGATTCATGTTGGGTTAGGAAAGAGGGAAGACTTACTAAAAGACCGGTAAAAGATATTAGTACATCCGATAACGAGGTATCCCGGATAGATCAGTTGGAAAACGGTCTAGCCAAAATTACTGAATAGTTGCAAGCCTTGACTACTGATGTGGATGGTATGGATGTACCCCGTGCTGGGGGAAATTATGAGAATGTAAGGCGTGAGGAGCCTCCGAGTGGGTTGGGGGATGATATCCCCGCTTTTGATGACGATATGGCAGAGTATGCAACAGGCAGAGTGATTGGGTAACATGCAGAATTTTAGAAGCTTCAGGATCAGGTTGAAACAGTTACCCGTTAAATGAGGGGTAAACATGAAGAGTTGTTAGAATATGAGGCAATGACCTTCGAAGAACAGTTACCAGCTCAGTTCAAGATGCCGAATATGGCTAAGTTCAACAGGAATGGGGACCCGAGGGTCCATCTCCTTCAGTATGTTTCAGTTATGAGTTCAGTGGGTTTATCCAAGTTTCAAGTGCAGAAAATGTTTGGGATGTTACTTGAGGGAGCGCCGGTAGTTTGGTATCACAACCTTGAGAAGAAGATTATGGAAGATTGGAGAGAACTGGCTGAGGCTTTTCTGAAGCAATATGTTACAGATCTGGAAATTGATTTGTCACTCCGTGATTTGGAGAACACTAAGCAGAAGCCGGAGGAAAGCTTCAAGGAATATGTAGACCGCTGGAGAAGCCAACTTCTGAAAGTGCAGACTCGGCCCTTTGAGAATGACCAGATTAAAATGATCATCAAGGGCACCAAGCCCTCGATTTATGGCATGCTGAGGAGGATGACCTCTATGATTGTTGATTTTTGACAGTTGAGAGAAATCCGGTTCCTGATGGCAGCAACCTCGGTAGCAGCGGGTTTGGTCTCAGAATGTCTGCCAAAAAGCTTTTGGGGGACATTATGAGACCTAGCCCACTGCTACCGAGGTTACTTGGCTTTACACGCTTTCAAATTATGTATTCAATTATATATTTATTAGTTGGACTAATATTTTATTATTTTTCTTGTAACAATTGGACTTTACCCAAATATCGTTAATTGAATAGTTTGACTATTACAATTAAGATGGCTGGAAAGATCGGAGTTAGAAACATTATGATGGCCGAAAATGTCTTTAATGGCACGAACTTTCCTAATTGGGATATGAACCTCAGGATTTTCCTGGGGCCTGAGAGGATGCTCTATACGATAGAGAAACCCATCGGGCCTAAGCCCAAAAATAAGCAGCCACTTGAGCTTGAGCTTTGAAAGACTCATAGCGATGACAACTCAATTGCTCAGCCCGTCATGCTCATTGTGATGACCCCTCAATTTCGTTGCCAAAATAAGGGATTGGATCTCTATACTATAATGGCAAAATTGAAGGACTTTCATCGATCTAACCTTAGATCGTAAAGGTATGAATTGCAGAAAAAACTCTTTCGCTCCCGAATGTCGGAGGGTACATCTGTTAAGCACCATGTGTCACAGATGATTGCCGACATTGAACAGCTAGGTCAGCTAGGCATAACCTTTGAAGCTGAGACTTCTATAGATTTGATCTTGCAGTCTCTTCCTAATAGCTGGAGCGGGTTCATCATGAACTACAATATGATGAACCAATACCATACTCTTGGAGAGCTGATAGCAATGCTGCGTGAAGCAGAAAATGAGCTGATGAAGGGTAAAAAGCGTGAGGCGCACTTCACTTCAACATCTTAGTCTCCCAATGATTGGCCGAAGGCAACTGGAGGTGTAAAGAAGAAGAAGAAAAAGAAAGGCAAGGCCAAATCGTCAAAACCTTATGGGAAGGGTAAGGACAAATCCCAAGATGTATGTCTGCAGTGTGGTAAGCGAGGTTACTGGAAACGTGACTGCCACGAGTACAAGGCACACATGAAGGAAATCCAAGCGGGCAAGGCAACAGATTCATGTATGTTTGTTATAGAAATAAACATGTATACTTCTATTTTTGAAAATTGGAATTTTGATTCTGGTTGTGGTACTCATATATATACTGATGTGTAGGATCTACGGATTAGCAGGAGACTGGCCTCAGGAGAGATTGACCTCCGCGTTGGAATTGGGACACGAGTCGTCGTTTTGGCCATTGGCACTTATGTTTTGGAACTGCCCTCGTGGCATGTACTTAAACTTACAAACTGTTATTATGTACCTAGTTTGAATATGAATATTATTTTTGTATCTATGTTAGCCCAATGTGGGTATACTTTTGTATTTAGAAACACTTGGTGTTTTGTGTATAAAAATGATATGGATATTTGCACTGCTGATGTAAATAATGGTCTTTATATTTTGAATATAAATCAATCTCAAACATATAATGTAACAAACAAAAGGCTTAAACTAAGTAACAAAGATGAAACTTATATGTGGCATTATCGTCTGGGACATATTAACAAGACTCGCATATCCACACTTTCTAAGAGTGGGTACTTGGACGGATTTGATCTAAATTCATATGACGTATGCGAATCTTGTTTATTAGGCAAAATGCCTAAAACACCTTTTAGCGGAAAGATTGTACGTGCCACCAAATTGTTTGCCCTAGTTCTTAGTGACATATGTGGGCCCATGTCTAGCCAGACTAGAGGTGTATATGAATACTTCGTAACCTTTACGAATGATGCATTGCGTTATGGTTATGTGTATTTTATGAGACACAAGTCGGAAACCTTTGAGAAATTCAAAGAGTTTTGACACGAAGTAGAAAAACAGACCGGCAAATGTATTAAGACATTAAGGTCGGACCGTGGTGACGAATATTTGATTACTTGAAAGAATATGGTATTCTTTCACATTGGACTCCTCCCGGAATACCTTAATTGAACGATGTGTCCGAACGGAGAAACCGAACTTTGTTAGACATGGTAAGGTCGATGATGAGTCGCACAGAGCTACCGATTTCCTTCCGGGGATATGCATTGAATAATGCAATACTTATTTTGAATAAGGTTCCGTCAAAGTCTGTTCAACAGAAACCATATAAAATATGGATTGGAAAGAAACCGGGTTTCTCATTCCTGAAGATTTGGGGTTACTGGGCATACATCAAACATTTGGAAGGTACCAAACTAGAACCCAAATCAGATAAATGCCTATTTGTAGGATATCCTAGGGAAACCAAAGGATATTACATCTATCACCCACAAGAGAACAAAGTATTTGTTGCTCTACATGCGGTTTTCCTTGAGAATGAATTCCTAAATGCAGTGGTAAGTGGGAGGAAAGTAGAACTTGATGAAAATCGGAGTGATACTGTGACTGGAATAGAATCCTTAACGGAAAATGAACAGTCCATCAGGGATGAGACTGTACCATAATTTTTGAATACACAAGAACCGCGTAGGTCGGAGAGAGTCAGAAAACAACCTGAGAGGTATGGATTTCTGATCTCACCTCATTGGATATTAATCTTATTAAGGAAGACGAACCAGCTACGTATGAGGAAGTGATACAAGGTACCGAATCCGGTTTATGGCAAGATGCCATGATGTCCGAAATGGATTCCATGTACACCAACCAAGTTTGGACACTAGTTGATGCACCCGAAGGCGTAAAGCCTATTGGTTGCAAATGGGTCTTGAAAAGGAAGATCGACATGGATGGAAACATACAAATGTACAAAGCTAGGCTTGTAGCGAAAGGGGTATTGTCAACGACATGGTGTCGAGTATGACGAAACTTTTTCACTTGTTGCCATGATTAAATCCATTCGGATTATGTTTGCTATTGCTGCATAATTCGATTACGAGATATGGCATATGGACGTCAAAATCATTTTCCTTAACGGAAACCTTTTGAAGGATGTTTATATGCAACAGCCTGACTGTTTTGTCGTACATAAACATGCAGACAAGGTTTACAAGTTAAATTGATCCATTTATGGATTGAAGCAAGCATCGCGTTCTTGGAACCAACGTTTTGATGAGATCATAAAAGAATATGATTTCGTTCAAAACGAGGATGATCGTTGTGTATATAAGAAGGTTAGTGGGAGCGCACTGACATTCATTGTCCTTTATGTCGATGATGTATTGCTTATAGGCAATGAAATTCCCATGCTACAATCGGTGAAAGCTTGCCTTTCATTAAAATTCTCCATGAAGGATCTAGGAGGAGAAGCAACCTTTATTCTATGAATAAAGATCTACCGGGATAGATCTAGAAAGCTGCTTGGACTCTCCCAGAGCACGTACATTGACAAAGTGTTGAAGTGATTCAACATGGAACAGTCTAAGAGGGGACTGTTGCCAGTGTCACATGGCGTCACTCTATCAGGTGATGGTCATTGGATGGCGGTTAAGAATATCCTTAAGTATCTTAGACGAACTAAGGATGCTTCTTAATCTATGGAGATGGAGAACTTTAGGTAACTGGGTTTACCGATGCAATTTTGCAAACCGATAAAGACGACTTTAAGTCGTAATCCGGGTATATATTTTGTTTGAACAACGGAGCAGTAAGCTGGAAATCTTCCAAGTAAGAGACTATTGCCGATTCAACAACAGAAGCGGAGTATATTACTGCAGCTGAAGTGGCAAAAGAGGCAGTTTGGAACCGTAAATTCCTAATTGGATTAGGAGTAGTTCTATTAGCAGCTGAGCCTGTTCCATTATATTGTGACAATAACGGGGCTATAGCGCAGGCTAAGGAACCGCAGTCTCTTCAATGACCCAAGCATGTTCTTCGAAGTTTCCATCTGATTCGTGAGATCATACATCGTGGCGATGTGAATATCGAGAAGGTCGCATCAGAGGACAACATTGCAGATCCGCTGACGAAAGCTATTCCTCAGCAAAATTTTGAGCAACAAGTACATAGTTCAGGTGTTAGATGCTTGGGTGACTGACTATAGGCCAAATGCAAGATTGTTGGATAATTATGACCCATAACGTCACTATTTGTAAAAGGCATTGTGTTTTTTGTACAAATTAACTATGTGACAATGGAAATTACATTTTATCATTTCGTAATTAGATTACTTTAATATATAAATGATAAAAGTCCTTATAATTAGTCTCGGTTTCTAAGATATGAGACAATATCAATCCACAAAGGTTTAATCATTAAATATCCCTAGTCATAGTATTATCGAGACTGGACATCGATAATGCGGAATAGAATAGTATTGCACATGTGCGTGTTATGGGAGTGTAACATTATAGTTATCATATATTTAAGTATTGTATACTTATACAAGTGTGATAGGAGGTTGTGTTTACCGATGGTACGGAAACAGCTTCGCTCTGGATAGATCCCGCAGAATCCCATTGGTAGTATGACTATGTGTCTATGGGAATCCACTTCAGGGTAGGTGTATTTGGTCTTAACCTGAGACTTGCATCGCTAGTACTTACGACAATCAATACGCTTTGGTTTTGGTCGTCCAGGACTTTAACAGATTATGTGTACTCATCTTCTGGGATAATTGAGAATCGTAGTGTATTGGGTGTGATGTCAAGACGGAAGTATCACTTCAGTCATATGGAGATGATGATCACGCTGGGATACAAAACCGATTCTCTATTATGTTGCAACTATCGGGATAATATGACAAGGTCATGATTATCCGATTATAGAGACTAGGTGCTTGTGATCCGATATATGCTTCGTACGGGGCATACACTATTCCAGCCTCAACCCTTGCATGTGACATCAGATACTGGATCGTAATATGCAATACTACGTATACTAAGCCTGACATAGATTATATATTCCTTTAAGAATATTTCTGGAGAATTTGGTAGGCACGACGCTTTGCTAGAAGCCAACCATGTCTCGTAAATCGGTAAAAATGTGGTACGAGGTACGCACGTGTTTGGATAGTCCGACGACCAGATTTACTGCCAACATATCTAGGGATCTCATGGGTCGCTTCCTGAAGATTCACCGATGACGTATGATTCGTACATAATTAATCTAGGATTAATTGCGGAGAGATTTTATCTGGGATAAAATACTATTAGAAGAGAGATAACGATTAATTTGGAATTAATCGATAAAATAATATATTCGATATATTAATTTTAAATTAGATTTCATAACAGAATAAAAATTAGATTTTAATTCGGGCGAACGAATTAATTTATAATTAATTCACAAGCGACGTAAATAGTAATTTTGCTAGGCATAATTATTTAATTAAATTTGATTTAATTACGTCGCAACGGAAAATTCATTAATTCAGAATTAACAAACCCGAGCCCGGGATGTGTTTGCAGGCCCACTCGGATTTTGAATTAAAGTGGAGCCCACAAGTCACATCACGAGTCACATCAAATGTCACTTAAGTGATGGAAGTCTTGTCACTTTTTGGTGATTTACATCTAGTCATTTTATGATTGATGGGAGTAGTTGGAGGCATTAATGACATTTTTCCCTCCAAACTTGTTTTTGCTTTTTGGAAAAGCATATACCAAAAGTTTGTCTTGACTTTTGGATAAGTTGGATTTGGTTTTTGAAACAAAACACAAACTCTCCCAAAATCTCTCTCCTTGGCCGAATCCTCAAAGGCAAAAGGGAAAATTTTGTTGCAATTTTTTTCCAAAGCTAGCTCTTGAAGAATCATTCTAAGGTGATAGGGAAACCATTCCCAAGAGCTTGGAATCCATCTCGAAGCTTGGAGTTTTCACATCAACATTCAAATAGAAGATCTTGGAGTACTTCTCAAATGAAAGTTTTGCTCTACACACATCCTACAAACCGATCAAAGTGAGTATATTTCAGCTATTCTCCTTTACGTATTCACACTATTTCATGCTTGGATTGATCTTGGGATGACCTTAGAAACCCAACACCCAAAGCATGCCATTATTGTCCCTGAAACTGGTGGCCTTGGGGCATTACGTATCACCGTCCCTCAAGCCACAAACTAGAACTGGGGGTGCGGATCTATGCTACCACCCAAGCTCTGAAACTAGGGTCTAGGGCTGTTACGTATCGCCGTCCCCCTAGCCATACTCTAGGATCTGGGGGCGTTACATATCACCGTCCCCTCAGTCCTCTACATGTGCACATGTCTCTGTCCGTCAATTCCATCTTTGTATAAGTTACATACTGGGGTGGGTTTTTCCCTCATGCCCCGAAAACATAAAACCTTGTTTTGTATCTTAAAACTGTAAGAAACATTTTCTGAAAAACATTCATTTTCTAAAACATTTTTCAAAGTATGCTCAATGAAATGTAACTGATGAAGTAACTGGCTAACGCCCTAAAAAACGAGAATAGTAAGTCTCATTCATAAACGTATTAAATAAAAATCAGTTCAAAGAAGAGATGTCCACTCACTGATTGGAAATTGGCTAGTGTTATATCGCTTCGCCGAAGGAAAATGCAATTCCTTCAATGGTCTTTAAATGGTAACTTGGTTAGATACAAACCACGAGATGTGTTTCGGAACTAGGCTTAAACTTTTTCAATTCAAGTCTGTGATATCATTACTTAGTATTTCTGTTGGTTTCTATAATTAGTCCCAGGAAAGATTAAGCAATAGAAATACAATAAACATACATGCAAAGCTTGAAGGATGGCGGAAACATACTTACAAAGCTATGTGACGAAAATGGTGATGAGGATCCTTGAGCCTCCAAGGATGAAGTTTCGGCCAAGCAAGAAGATGGAGAGAAGCTTCAAATCTTTGAGTATTCCAAGCTCCAAATGCGTTTCCCTATCACCTCTTTTGATCCTTGCTTGTGCTAGCAAAAATGGAGAATGAGAAAACAATTTTCTGCCTTGTGTATGCAGCTCACGGCGTGAGCAAGAGAGAAAGAAGAGGAGAGTGTTTCACTTTTAATTTTTTGTTCCCTTTGCATGCCAAAAAACGTGAGTAACAAAGGAAATGAAAAGTGATATGATATCTAATACCAAAAGAATTTTTTAATGCAAAAAATCCTTCAAAACCGTGCATGGCTTTCCCTCCAAAATGAAATCCATCATTTGCCATCATTACCACACTTTGAGATTAGAGACAATGTATCATCCCTCAAAGGTGACTAGATACATCCACCATCTATTCGTATTAAGTAATGAGATATCGCGATGTGATTTGCGGATATCACTCGATTCAAAATACGAATGTGTCCGCAAGCAATTTCGGGCTCAGTTTCGTTAATTCCGAATTAACGAATTTCCGTCACGACGTGAATTAAATAATTACGTCTTGCGAAATTACTATCCAGTTCGCTAATGAATTAATTCTAAATTAATTCGTTTGCCCGAATTAAAATCCGATTTTAATTCCGCGTCGAAATTTAATTTCGTTTAATAATATATCGAATATATTATTTTATCGATTAATTCCAAATTAATTGATCTCTCTCTCTCTCATAATAAGGCATTTTATCCAAGATAAAGTTTCTCCGCAATTAATCCAAGATTAATAAGGTTCGAATCAAACGTCATAGGTGAATCTTCAGGAAGCGACCCAAGAGATTTCCGGATATGTTGGCAGTAAATACGGTCATTGGATAATCCAAACACGTACGTACCTCGTACTACGTCTTTACCGATTCACAAGACAAGGTTGGCTTCTAGCAAAGCGCCATCCCTACCCAATTCTCCAGAAATATTCTTACTGGAATATAAGATCTTTATCAAGCGTAGTATACCGCAGTATCGCGTACATCGATCCAGTATCGAACGATCACATGTTAGGCCTGGGGCTGGAAGTGTGTCTGCCCCGTACGAAACATATATCGGACATCAAACAACTAGTCTCTTTAAATCGGACAATCCTGACCTAGTCATATTATCGCACTTGCATAAGTATCCAATACTTAAATATATGAGAACTATGCCGTTGTGCCATCACAACATGCACAAATGCAATACTAGTCTATTCCGCATTATCGATGTCCGATCTCGATAATACTCCGACTAGGGATATTTAATGATTAAACCTTTTATATTGATACTGCCTCATATCATCTCAATACGGAACTAATCATACGGACTTTTGCCATTAATATATCAAAGTAAATTGTTTTACAAAACGGCAAAAGGCAATTTCATTATCACATAGTTAGTTTTTGTGTACAATAATACAATATCATTTACAAAACAGTGACGCTATGGGTCATAATGTCTAACAATTTCATGCTTGGAATAAGATGTGATGTATGTATATCAACTGATACGAGACCCTAGGGGTGGTCTCTAACACTCTAGGGTGGAATTGGGATGGTTTAAAATTGATTTGGGATGATTTACAACTGATTTTGGGAAATTATGATGTGCACATCGCGACGTAAGTTCTTTGCGCATCGCGACGAGTGCAAACCAGTAGCCATTCTACAAAATTTCCAGGTCGCGTCGCATCTCAAACTCCTTGCGCGTCGCGACGCAAACCAACCCTGTGCCAAATCTAATGATCTGACGCGTGCCCATCTGCGTTGCGACGCAGACCTGATTACCAGGTTTCTGCTTATCCTTTCTCATGCATTTCTCACCCAAATACATCCTTAATACTTCCATATCCTATATTTTTGTCACTAAAATGCATCCCCTAACACAACATCATCTCTATTATACCATTATGTTTTCAAAATTAAATAATTCAAGATTTGGGTCAAATGGGTTTTACCTCATTTTTCTTCTTCTTTTTCTTCTTCTTCTTCTTATTTTTCTTCGAAAGTTTGAGATTTTTCTATTTGACTCCGAAATCACTATTCATCCGTATTTGGACTTGCCTTTTTGACCTACTTTTGTTCTGATTTTGGGAACATATTCAACTCAGGAGTTGTAGATCTCGGTCTCAGCTTTCCGAAAATATAAAATTCATAAAAATCGGAGTTCGTATGAGAAAGTTATGCCCCAAATACCATGGGTTATCCAAAGGGGAATATTATATAATCTGGTCTCCGGACTTTGAGGGATTTACCGATTGTCCTCAGAGTCATTGTTGGACAATTATGACCCACATCGTCACTATTTGTAAAAGATATTGTGGTTTTTGTACAAATTAACTATGTGACAATGGAAATTGCTATTTTATCATTTTGTAATTAGATTACTTGTATATATATAAATGATAAAAGTCCTTATGATTAGTTCCGGATTAATAAGATATGAGACGATATCAATCCATAAAGGTTTAATCATTAAATATCCCTAGTCGTAGTATTATCGAGACTGGACATCGATAATACGGAATAGACTAGTATTGCACTTGTGCGCATTGTGGGAGCATAACAGCATAGTTCTCATGTATTTAAGTATTGGAAACTTATGCAAGTGTGATAGGAGGTTGTTTTTTACCGATGGTACGGGAACATCTTCGTTCTGGATGGACCCCGCGGAATCCCATTGGTAGTATGACTATGTGTCTATGGGAATCCGCATTAGGGTAGGTGTATTTGGTCTTAAACTGAGACTTGCATCGCTAATACTTGCGAAAATCAATACGCTTTGGTTTTGGTCGTCCGAGCCTGTTACAGGTTCTATATAGCCTCTTCAGGGTTTATTGAGAATCATAGTGTATTGGGTGTGATGTCAAGACGGAAGTATCACTTCAGTCATATGGAGATGATGTTCACGCAGGGATACAAAACTGGTTCTCTATTATGTTGCAACTATCGGGATAATATGAAAAAGTCATGATTATCTGATTATAGAGACTAGTTGCTTGTGATTCGATATATGCTTCGTACGGGGCAGACACTATTCGAGCCCCAGGCCTTGCATGTGACATCAGATACTGGATCGCAATACGTAATACTATGTATACTACACCTGACAAAGATTATATATATTCCTTAAAGAATATTTCGGGAGAATTGGGTAGGCACAACGCTTTGCTAGAAGCCACCATGTCTTGTAATCAGTAAGAACGTGGTACCGGGTACGCACGTGTTCGGATAGTCCGACGACCGGATTTACTGCCAACATATCCAGGGATCTCATGGGTCGCTTCCCGAAGAATCACCGATTACTTATGACTCGAACATAATTAATCTGGTATTAATTATTCGAGAGCGAAAATTAATCTGGGATTAATTCCGGCGAAAATTTATAATGGATAAAATTTGAATAGAAAAGAGAGAACGATTAATTTAAAATTAATCGATTAAATATATATTCGATATATTAAATGAAATTAGATTTCATAGCGGAATTAAAATTGGATTTTAATTCGGGCGAACGAATTAATTTAGAATTAATTCGCAAGCGACTTTCGTAATAATTTTGTGAGGCATTATTATTTAATTAAATTTGATTTAATTACGTCGCAATGAAAAATTCGTTAATTCGGAATTAACAAACCCGAGCCCAGAATGTGTTTACGGGCCCACTCAGATTTTGAATCAAGTGGGGCCCACACAAGTCACATCACCTAGTCTATCTCATCACCTTTTGGTTGATGGAAGTAGTTAGTTGTTGGTGGCTTGTTCAACACACAAGTGTGAAAGGCATGAGTGACCTTTACCAAATCTTGGATTTGGTATATCATTTTTTTATTTTTTGATAGGGAAACCAAAGAGTCATCCAAGATGATAGGGAAACCATTCCCAAGAGTTTGGAATTCATTCATCAAGCTTGGAGCTCAACATACAATCAAATGAGGCAAAATTTTTGTTGTCTACAAATCCTACCTAGCCGATCAATGTAAGTTATTCCGCAAACTTCGTTGAGTATTCACACATCTTTTATGCTTAATTATCTTGGATTTGTTCTTAGAGAACCCAACAATGGTATCAGAGCCTATTTAAGCATGAAATGAACTTAGGATTTATATACTTTTTTTGGGGATTTTGTGATTTGAGCATGATATCTTCAAATTGATGGTTTGGTTAAGCTTGGATGATGTTAAATTATATTTAACCATCTTAAAATTTGAGAAAATAAATTGGATTAATTTTCCCTAATTTTGCTTGCCATGGCCGAATATAATGAACCCCAAGCTCATGGTGATTTTGTTTCAATAATGTTGGACATGTATTGAAAATGATAAATCATGATTAATTATGTAAATTGGTATTTTGGAAATGTTAATTTGAATAATTAATTATGGCTATACACTTTAATTAAATATATTGGGAAAACTCTAAGTCCCGAGGATCGATTCAAGCATAGAAACATACATGTGAATACACGAGGAAGTTGCGGAATACTTACATCGAGCGGTTGAGCGATGCGACGAAGAACAAAAATCTTTAAGCTCCCTCCTAGAGTGCTCGGCAGTGGCAGTTTTGGTGTCCTCCATTTTCGGCTTTTGCATGATCCATCAAGCTCCAAGCTTTGTTTGATGATTCCAAGCTGACAAGTGGGTTTCCCTATCACCTTTGTATGTCTCCATTGTGTGCTAGCACTCTTGATTTTGCAACAAAATCATGAATTTGCTTCTTCCTTGCTCACGGTTTTTACAGAACCAGTGAAGAGAAGAAAAAGGCCTCTAAGGCCGAGAGAGAGAGATGAAGTGAGGAAGAGAGAGTGGTGTTAGGTTGTTAAAAATTGGTAAATGAAATTCTAAAAATCAAATACACAAATTTTGCTAACAAAAGTCAAAGCATTAATGCTTACAACCACTACATCAATCAATCAATCAAATTGTCACATCACTCAAAGTGACATGTGATTTGACGCTTGATGTGACTTGCGGGCCGCACTCGAATTTGAAACGCGAGTGCACTCGCAAACACTCCCGGGCTCGGGTTCGCTTATTCCGAATTAACGAATTTTCCGTTGCGACGTAATTAAAAAATTATGCCTAGCAAAATCACTATTCACGTCACTAACGAATTAATTCTAAATTAACTCGTTTGACCGAATTAAAATCTAATTTTAATTCCGCGTCGAAATCCAATTTCGTATAATATATTGAATATATTATTTTATCGATTAATTCCAAATTAATCGTTTTTTTCTCTTTAATTAATATTTTATCCCAGATAAAATATCTCCGTAATTAATCGCAGATTAATATTTCTCTCTCATCTAATTAATCCCAGATTAATAAAGTGCGAGTCATACGTCATCGGTGAATCTTCGGGAAGCGACCCATGAGATCCCCAGATATGTTGGTAGTAAATAAGGTCGTCGGACTATCCGAACACATAAGTACCTAGTACTACGTTTGTACCGATTTACAAGACAATGTTGGCTTCTAGCAAAGCACAATGCCTACCCAATTCTCCAGAAATATCCTTACATGAATATGTGATCTATATCAGGCGTAGTATACGTAGTATTGAGTATTTCGATCCAGCATCGGATGTCACATGCTAGGCCTGGGGTTGGAAATGTGTCTTCCCCGTACGAAGCACATATCGGATCTCTGGTAACTGGTCTCTATAATCGGATAAACATGACCTAGTCATTTTATCCCGATAGCTGCAGCATATAAGAGAACCAGTCCCATATCCTACGTGACCATCATCTCCACTATGACTGGAGTGATACTTCCATCTTGACATCACACCCAACACACTACGATTCTCAATATACCCAGCAGAGGCGTACACAGAACCTTTTAAAGCCCTGGACGACCTAAAACCAAAGTATATTGATTATCGCAAGTATTAGCGGTGCAAGTCTCAGGTTAAGACCAGATACACCTACCTTGATTTCGGACTTCCATTGACACATAGTCATACTACCAATGGAATTCCGAGGGGTCTATCGAGAGCGAAGCTGTTTTCTGTACCATCGGTAAAACACAACCTCCTACTACACTTGCATGAGTATCCTATACCCAAATATATGATACTGTCTCATATCATCTCAATCCAGCAACTAATCATAAGGACCTCCTATCATTTATACATCTTGGTGATCTAATCACAAATGATAAGAGAGCAATTTCCTTTGTCACATAGTTAATTTGTACAACAACACCATGATCTGTACAAATAGTGACGTTATGGGTCATAACTGTCCAACAATCTCCCACTTGGCCTATAGCCAGTCACTCGAGTGTCTTACACCCGAACTATGTACGGTTCGCTCAAATTACTGAGAAAAGAATTTCGTCAGCGGATTTACATGATTATCATCTGATGCGATTTTTCGATCATCACATCGCCACAATGTATGATCCAAACGAATCAGATGAATAGTCAAAGTATTTATCTGGATCGTTGATGAGACCATTAATTCTTTAGCCTGTGCTGAAGCCTAGCACAGCTGCTAACAGAACTATATCTAATCTAATTAGATTATTATCAATCCAGAATGCTTCTATTGCTGCCTCAGCTACTGCAATAATCCACTTGTGTTGTTTATTCGGTAACAGTATCTTGGATGGAAGATTTCCAGCTCACTGGTCTGTTATTCAAACTTTATAGTTCCGTTATTACGTCTAACAGTCGTTATTATCGGTTAGGAAACTTGCAGCAGTGATCCCAGTCACTTCAAGTTCTCCATCTCCATAGTATAAGATAACATCCTTAGTTCTCTAAGAAACTTAAGGATGTTCTTACCATCAATCCAGTGACTATCACTAGGATTGGCCTGATTGTTACTTCATAAGCTCAAAGCGTATGAGTCACCAGGTCAAGTACATTTTTCAATGTACGAGTTCTCAGATAGTTTCAACAACTTTAAATCTATCCCAGTAGATCTTTATTCCTAGAATAAAGGTTGTTTCTCCCAAGAATTCTACGGAGAATTTTCTCGAAAGCCTAGCTTTCACCGATTTTACTATGGGAATATCGTTTCCAAGAAATGATATGTCATCATTAATTAGGACATTTATTGTCAGTGCATTCCCACTAACCTCTTTATATACAAAAGAATCATTTTCGTTTTGAATTAAATCATACACCATTATGATTACATCAAAACGATAATTCCAAGAACGTTATGCTTGCTTCAATCCATCCATGGATCGAATAACCTGCAAACCTTGTTTGCTAGTTTTGGTACGACAAAACCATCAGGATGTTGTAAACATCCTCCAAAAGGTTTCTGTTAAGGAAAGCAGTTTTAGCATTTGGCTGCCATATTTCATAAATGAAACATGCAGTTTCAGCAAGCATTATCCAAATGGATTTACTGTGGCAACCGGTAAAAGGTTTCGTCGTAATCGACACAATGTTGATAACGATGCCTTTTCCCTACAAGCCTAGCTTAGTACGTTGGTATGTTGCCATCCATGTATGTCTTCCTTGAAGACTTATATAGTACCAATAGGCACAATGCCTTGCGGTACAACAACTAGTATCCAAACTAAGTTGATATGCATGGAATCCATTTCAGATATCATGGCACTTTACCATAATAGGGAGTCGATACCTTGTATCACTTCCTCATAAGTAGTCAGTTCGTCTTCCTCAATAAGATTGACATCTTTATGAGGTGAGATCAGAAACCCATACCCCAGGTTGTTTTCTGACTCTCTCCGACTTACGTGGTTCTTGTGTATTCGAAGATTTTTTTGTATAGTTTCATCCTTGATGAACTATTTGTGTTCCATTAAAGAATAGGTGCCTGGAACAGTATTACTCCGATTTTTATCGAGTTTTACTTTCCTCCCACTTACCACTTGTAGGCACTGCATTTTTGCATATAAGTCCCTATGATGGGTCTTATTTAGAGGCACTACCTTTTATGTCACGGAAGTCGCGGGAAACGGACGTCGAAAGGGGAAATACAGAATAAGTATGTCATCAGATTCATTTCACAAGTTCATTGTTTTCGTTTATGCTGTGTTCGTTACCACGTTCGAACGTCAAGCAGATTGCGGGCGTTCATGTAGCGTTCGAATCGGCGTTCGAACGGCGTCCGTATTTCTGGTTTTGCTGTTAGCCTCACACCCAAGCCCAATTAGCCCACCAAAGCCCATAAAACATATCCAAATTAATAAAACACATATTTAACACATGGTGAAATTAAATAAAATCTAAAAATCATATACCAATTTAAAATAAAATCATGCCTAATTAAAATCAATCAAGTATATTATATTCCTAACTAAACAAATCTCATGCCTAAACAAAACAAATTAAATATATTAACTTTCTAATTAAACCAAATCTTGTCCCCAATCAATCTTTTGCTTTCCTTGTAAGACACTAATTGATTCCTTCATTTTCAAACAAGGAGAAGCCCTAGCCTTTGTCTATAAAAGAAACCCAATTCCAACCCTTCAGACCCCCTGGCTGATACATAAAATTCACACAAGAAATCCTTGCATTTTCGTCCAACAAGAAGCCTTGGAACACACATTCATTGCCGCACTCTCTCATCACCAAAAGACCCTTGTAATCACCGTAAATACAGCCCCTGAAATAGCCCACACATCACCGAAAAAAACCCCTATACAGCAGCCCCATATTACCAAAACTTACAGCCTAAAATAGCCACTGTACCACCAAAAAAATGGTCCCTGGAACTGCTCACTATTTCACCAAAAATCACCCATAAAACAGCAGTTCTGCACCCCTGAAATTACCGAAAAACACACCCAAAATAGTAGCCTAAATATAGCAAACACAGTGACCACAAATCAGCAGTAAAGTAGCAGCAAAACAGTAGCGAAACGGAGTGAAAATGGTAGCTTGAGCAGCGAAACAGCGAGAGAAAACGTTGAACCAGTGAACCGGAGGAGTTGCGGAGCATCCACCCTTTCGACGACCGTGTACGGTACTTTCGAGAGTCGACATAAAAGGTTAGACTTGAGGGCACTTTTCGTATTTATTTTTATTCATCTTTTAATCGTTTTAGTTATTTATTTCGTATGAGAGTCGTTCATGGATGCATGTTGTGGCTTTGAATAAAATGAAAAATGTGTCGCCTCTTGTGGTATATAGGATGGAAACCCAGACATAAATTCCGTAGCCGAATCTGAATAGATGGTAGTGCGGTCTGTACTTGGGATACAACTCCACGTACCACTTGAGCAAACAGAACATATTTTGTATTATGTTGTTTTGATTCGTTTATTATCCGTTATTTAAATTCTGCATGTTATTTGTTTGTGTAATGATGAGATAAAGCACATTGGCTTAGTAAGTTGGATTAAAGGTCCTCCATTTCGAGGGGTTAAAATCCTTTACCACGATGCTTCGCCGCGCCAGATGATGTATATTCGGTTGAATGTAAGATGTGTTCAATCGGGTATACAAAGTCCGATATTGTTGTCTTTATTTTTTTATATGCATTATGTTATTAGAGAATGGGCTTAGTAAGTTGGATTAAAGGTCCCCTATGTCGAGGGGTTAAAATCCTTTATCACGATGCTTTGCCACACCTTTTAGCCCGTTATTATTTATTAGGTGTCATCTATTCATCCGTTCACGTATGTGTAATGTTGTTTATTGCATTTGGGGGTCACTGTTGTAACCCCGTTCGAACGCGTTTTAGAACGCCGCACGAAATCATGTTTTTTGTCTCAGTTCATTCGAAAATGTTTACGAACGCAACTCGAACGCGCATGTATTTTGCCTTATCATACATCAGGTCTCATTCCGTTCGAACGCGTTTCCGAACGCCACACGAACATGAGCATTCTGTTTCATTTCCGTTCGAATGCATTTACGAACGCTACTCGAACGCGAACCTTCTGTTTACCGTTCGAACGCGAATACAAACGCCGCACGAACGCCCACGATAAACAGGACCTCTTCCATCACATCTCATGCATGGTTACTCGTTTTGTCATTTACCTTTTTGATTGTTCATGTTCTCGCAGTTAGTCATTTATTGTATTCACAATATCATATGTTCGTTTCCATGATGCGTGTTTACACGGTAGTTATCTACTTATGCTTCCGTATTCACCCATTCAACATGTTCATGAAGTTGTATACTTTTCGTATTTCAATATATCTTTATACATGCAAATTCGGACATAGATTATATGCAAATATGTTATATGTAAATTCAGACATAGGTTATATGCAAACTTAGATATGAGCCTTGTACTTATGCATGCGAACCTAGGAGTAAATTATCCTTGGAAATAAATGTTGCTTAGGCCTAGTTAAATTATTGCACAAATCATTTCATTACAAGTGGCATAAGTAAGGGACCTTTCCGAACCCAACGGTTTGAGGTCTTCCCTTGCGAGGGGTGAGTGCGGCCTTAAATCTATGTCCCGGTTCACACCGGGTGGCGACTCCATTATTCTCCGGTTTAGTCCCCCGCGGGCTACTCCGTACTCCCAATCGGGCCGCGAGCCCGAAACAGCATGCGTCGCCCAGTTTCTGTGTTCCCACAGTCTAGCGACTCCACTGGGATAGAGAATCGACCCCGAAATAATGTTTTATAATATGATTTGTGCTTTAATTAATCGTGTCTTCTGTGGGTTAAAAATGGTTTAATCAAAGGCATTTTTTTTAAGGCGGGGTAATGGTTTGGTGTCTTCCTTCATTCACTACCTTTCTATAAGGAAAAACTGTGAAGGCACCTAGATAATCACTTACTTGTAGCCTATTGTGATGGACTAATTTGGTGGACTCATTGTTTATTCCTGTCACCAAGCGATAAGAGCCTAAGAGGCTTGGGTTTCTAAGAGAGTTTGCTCTGCCCTCCCTCTGGGGAATCTACAACGGGAAATCCATTTTACAGTCATGTCACACACCATAACTCGTTGGCACATACTGTAAGGTATAAAAAAGGTGCGCTCACTTGGTCGCTCGAACCCTTGAGTGGGGAGACCTAGTTGCGGGCCATCTTTCGCCAGCGAGAGTCTTTGTCTACACTCCCGCAAACCCACACGTAGACCGTAGTAGTATGGCCTATAGCAACTATTTCCTTGTGCTTGTGGACCATCCTCATTTGGATGCAGTTGGACTTCTTGTCAGAAATGCGAACTTGTTGGGCCATTTAAACTGGGACGAGTTCGTATCCTATGACAATTGGGCCAAAAGCTTCTGAAATGTTGATGGGCCACTCTGTAGAAATTATTTACTTGTGCTTGTGTTTGGGAACATGGTCGCTTGGATCCATTCGGACATTTTGTCATGAGGTATGGGCTTGTTGGGCCATTTAAACTGGGACAAGAACGTATCTTATGATGATTGGGCCAAAAGCTTCTGAAACTCAAATGGGCCATGATATGTTTGTGTTTTGAGCATTATCACTTGGATATGGTTGGACTTCTTGCCATGAGATATGAACTTGTTGGGCCATTTAAACTGGGACGAGTTCACTCCTGTGACAGTTAGCCCAAAAGCTTCTAAAATGATGATGGGCCGATTTGTGTGAAAATTTTAATGAGTTTATATATTCCTTGTATCGCATGCATCTCATTCATCTCATGCAAACATATATCCTGTTAACACCCTATATGTCTACAAAAGACATCATAGATTCCTGTTGGGTTAGGAAAGAGGGAAGACTCACTAAAAGGCCGGTAACAGATATGAGTACATCCGATAACGAGGTATCCCGGATAGATCAGTTGGAAAACGGTCTCGCCAAAATTATTGAACAGTTGCAAGCCTTGACTACTGCTGTGGCTGGTATGGCTGTACCCCGTGTTGAGGGAAATTCTGAGAATGTGAGGTGTGAGGAGCCTCTGAGTGGGTTGGGGATGATATCCCCGATTTTGATGACGACATGGCAGAGTATGCAACAGGCAGAGTGATTGGGTTTCAGGCAGAATTTCAGAAGCTTCGGGATTAGGTTGAAACAGTTACCCGTAAAATGAGGGGTAAACATTAAGAGTTGTTAGATTATGAGGCAATGACCTTCGAAGAACAGTTGCCAGCTCAGTTCAAGATGCCGGATATGGCTAAGTTCAACGGGAATGGGGACCCGAGGGTCCATCTCCGTCAGTATGTTTTAGTTATGAGTTCAGTGGGTTTATCCAAGTTTCAAGTGCATAAAATGTTTGGGATGTCACTTGAGGGAGCGCTGGTAGTTTGGTATCACATCCTTGAGAAGAAGATTAAGGAAGATTGGAGAGAACTGGCTGATGTTACAGATCTGGAAATTGATTTGTCACTCCGTGATTTGGAGAACACTAAGAAGAATCTGGAGGAAAGCTTCAAGGAGTATGTACACCGCTGGAGAAGCCAGCTTCTGAAAATGCAGACTCGGCCCTCTGAGAAGAACCAGATTAAAATGATCATCAAGGGCACCAAGCCCTCGATTTATGGCAAGCTAAGGAGGATGACCTCCATGATTGCTGATTTTCGACAGTTGAGAGAAACTGTTATGGATATTGAAGAAGAAGAGGCAGAAAACAGAAAGTTCTATGGCCAGAATAGAAGGACTTTTGGGGGACATTCTGAGACCAAGCCCGCTGCTACCGAGGTTGCTGCCATTAGGAACCGGCTTTTCTCTAACCTGGGGAAGCCTTTATCTAAGGTGCTTGAGAAGCTGAAGGCACAAGGACTCCTAAAACCCTTAGAGCCTAAACCACTTCCAGATCCTATACCACCCAACCTTGACCTAAGCCTGTATTGTCACTTCCATAAGAGGAGAGGCCATGAAACTGACAGCTGCACCTGCCTTAGGCATGAAATCCAAAACCTCATTGATGCCAATAAAATACCCGATCCTGAGTAAGAACAACCCAACACACACCGGAATCCTATACCAAACTACCACTTTGTTCCCCCACCCACCTATATGATCAACTCCGGCCTACCCCGAAAGCTTCGTCCTCCAAGCTCTCAACCACTCAGCTTCTTTCATGGGGATAGGGAACGACAGCAGTGGGTAACCATAGGCCAAGGAAGAAGGCAATGTTGCGAATGATGAAGCTGTTCCTCCTAGTCTATTTGATCCAGCATTTTTAAATAAATACATTGACTTTATTTACTTGTTCGAACTTTTTTCTCAACGATAATAAAGACGTTCATTTCGTTTACTTGCCTAAAGCCTCTTCCTGCAACATGAGTACATTTGACAAAAGCACTAAACCTTAGTACTATGATACTCAGCGATATTTAGAACACGAGGAATCTTTGAAAGAAGCAAGCAGCAAAGATAAGATAGCCATTCAGAAAGTGGGAAATAATGGCAGTGAAGCTGTCAGATTTGGAAGGGAACGAGTTCACCAAGCCAATCAATGTTGACATATTGAAGCTGTATTTTTCCTGAGGAAGAGAAGAATGGTCACCAGAGGAATTGGCAGAAGACCTAACCCAATGGGATAGAAAATTCAGTAATACATGCATGCATATACGTAACACATTTTGCATTCTTTTTTGTGTTTGTTTTGTTCTGTATTCAAAGGTTTCAAAGATGAAAAAAGAGAAAGCGGCAAAGACCAGCCAACCAGAATTAGCAACATATGAGTAGTAGTTTCAAGGATGAGTACCAGGGTTGAGGCCCATATCAGTTTCAGTCTTGGGGATGAGTCCTAGGGGCGAGACCCATATCAGTATCAGTTTGGGGCGAGGCCCACATCATTCTGGGGGCGAGGCCCACATCAGCATTAGTCTGGGGGTGAGGCCCATATTATCATCAGTATCAAACAAGCCGAGAATGGAAATCCGAGAATGGAGCAAGGTTCGTGAATGAACAAGCCGTGAATGGAAATCCGAGAATGGAAACATAGTTCGGGAATGAACAAGCCGGGAATGGCACTCCAAGAATGGAAACACAATTTAGGAATGAACAAGCCGGGCATTCTTGCCAGGTATGGAGGCATATCAGTATCAGTATCAACTTGGGGGCGAGGCCCACATTATCAGTATCAGTTTGGGGTCGAGTCCCACATCAGTATCAGCTTGGGGGCGAGGCCCACAGCATCAACATCAGTTTTGGGGATATGTCCCGGGGGGGCGAGGCCCACATCAACATCAGTTTTAGGGATGCGTCCTAGGGTCGAGGCCCACACGTCATCAGAACGCCGAAAATGGCACTGTGAAAGTGGAGCATGGTTCGGAAATGGACCACCACCACATCAAATGCCGAAAATGACACTCTAAAAATGGAGCACGGTTCGGAAATGGACCAAGGAAGGCCTAACCCATCGGAATAGGAAACATATCCATGCATACATGCATACATATCACACACATGCAATTTTTATTTTGTATTCGCAGGTTTGTAGCGACAAAGACCATCTCATCAAGTAACGGTTCAAAAATGAGCCACGTTCTCACACGGTACGGTTCGGAAATGGACCACAACAGATGCCGGAAATGCGCTCCAAGATGGATCACACACAACAGATGCCGGAAATGGCGCTCTAAAATGGAGCACACATGACAGATGCCGAAAATAGCACTCCGAAAATGGAGCACGGTTCGAAAATGGACTACTATCACATCTCGTTGAAAATGGCACTCCGAAAATGGAGCATGGTTCGGAAATGGACTACTATCACATATCGCTGAAAATGGTACTCTGAAAATGGAGCATGGTTCAGAAATGGACCACTATCTCTCGCCGAAAATGGCGCTCCGAAAATGGAGCACAATTCGAAAATGGACAATCATCATATCAGCAATGCCTCGGAAATGAGGTTTAGTATGCCGGAAATGGCGCTCCAAAAGTGGAGCACAGTTCAAAGATCTCAACCCAGTAAAGGTTCGAAAATATACAAACTCTCATCAACTCAACTCAACACATGGCAAGTCAAGTGGCAGCTGGCGAGCCAGGTAAGTAAAAATGCATTGCATAAATTTGATAGGATTGTCACTGTTGCACATTACACAAGTCCCATCAAAATGGGGGCGACTGTAGGCACTGTATTTTTACATATAAGTCCATATGATGAGTCTCATTTAGAGGCACTACCTTTTATTTCACGAAAGTCGTGGGAAACGGACGTCGGAAGGGGAAATACAGAATAAGTATGTCATCAGATTCATTTCACAAGTTCACTATTTTCGTTCGTGCTGGGTTCGTTACCACGTTCGAACGTCAAGCAGATTGCTGGCGTCCGTGTAGCGTTCGAATCGGTGTTTGAACGGCGTCGATACTTCTGGTTTTGCTGTTAGCCTCACACCCAAGCCCAATTAGCCCACCAAAGCCCTTAAAACATATCCAAATTAATAAAACACATATTTAACACATGGTGAAATTAAATAAAATCTAAAAATCATATACCAATTTAAAATAAAATCATGCCTAATTAAAATCAATCAAGTATATTATATTCCTAACTAAACAAATCTCATGCCTAAACAAAACAAATTAAATAATTAAACTTCCTAATTAAACCAAATCTTGTCCGCACCCTCTCATCACCAAAAGACCCTTGTAATCACAAACAATATAGCCCCTGAAATAGCCCACACATCACCGAAAATAACCCATATACATCAGCCCTATATTACCGAAACTTACAGCCTAAAACAGCCACTGTACCATCGAAAAAACAGTCACTGGAACTGCTCATTGTTTCAACGAAAATAACCTCTAAATCAACAGCCATGCACCCCTGAAATTACCGAAAAACACACCCAAAACAGTAGCCTAAATATAGCAAACACAGTGACGTAAATCAGCAGTAAAACAGCAGCAAAACAGCAGCAAAACGGAGCAAAATTGGTAGCTTGAGCAGCGAAACAGCGAGAGAAAATGTTGAACCAGTGAACCGGAGAAGTTGCGGAGCATCCACCCTTCCGACGATCGTGTACGGTACTTTCGAGAGTAGACATAAAAGGTTAGACCTGAGGGCACTTTTCGTATTTATTTTTATTCATCTTTTAATCGTTTTAGTTATTTATTTCATATGAGAGTCGTTCAAGGATGCATGTTGTGGCTTTGAATAAAATGGAAAATGTGTCGCCTCTTGTGGTATATAGGATGGAAACCCACATAAATTCTGTAGCCTAATCCGAATGGACGGTAGTGCGGTCTGTACTTGGGATACAACTCCATGGACCACTTGAGCAAACAGCACATATTTTGTTTTATGTTGTTTTGATTCGTTTATTATCCGTTATTTAAATTCTGCATGTTATTTGTTTGTGTAATGATGAGATAAAGCGCATGGGCTTAGTAAGTTGGATTAAAGGTCCTCCGTTTCGAGGGGTTAAAATCATTTACCACGATGTTTCGCCGTGCCGGATGATGTATATTCGATTGAATGTAAGATGTGTTCAATCGGGTATACAAAGTCTGATATTGTTGTCTTTATTTTGTTTATATGCATCATGTTATTAGCGCATGTGCTTAGTAAGTTGTTTAAAAGGTCCCCTATGTCGAGGGGTTAAAATCCTTTATCATGATGCTTTTCCACAACTTTTAGCCCGTTATTATTTATTAGGTGTCATCTATTCATCCGTTCACATATGTGTCATGTTGTTACTGTATTTTGGGGGTCACTGTTGTAACCTCGTTCGAACGCGTTTCAGAATGCCGCACTAACGCATGTTTTCTGTCTCAGTTCGTTCGAATGGGTTTACAAACGCAACTCGAACGCGCATGCATTTTGCCTTATCATGCATCAGGTCTCATTCCATTCGAACGCGTTTCCGAATGCCATATGAACTTGAGCATTCTGTTTCATTTCTGTTCGAACGCATTTACGAACGCTACTCGAATGTGAACCTTCTATTTACCGTTCGAACGCGGATACGAACACCGCACGAACGCCCATGGTAAACAGGCCTTCTTTCATCACATCTCATGCATGGTTACTCGTTTTGTCATTTACCTTTTTTATTGTTAATGTTCTCGCAGTCAGTCATTTATTGTGTTCACAAGATCACATGTTCGTTTCCATGATGCATGTTTACATGGTAGTTATCTACTTATGCTTCCGCATTCACCCATTCAACATGTTCATGAAGTTGTATGCTTGTTGTATTTCAATTTATATTTATGCATGCAAATTCGGACATAGATTATATGCAAATATGTTATATGTAAATTCGGACATAGGTTATATGCAAACTTAGATATGAGCCTTATACTTATGCATGCGAACCTAGGACTAAATTATCCTTGGAAATAAATGTTGCTTAGGCCTGGTTAAATTATTGCACAAATCATTTCATTACAAGTGGCTTAAGTAAGGGACCATTCTGAACCCAACGGTTTCAGTCTTCCCTTGCGAGGGGTGAGTGCGGCCTTAAATCTTTGTCCTGGTTCACACCGGGTGGGGACTCCATTATTCTCCGGTTTAGTCCCCCGCGAGCTACTCCGTACTCCCAACCGGGCCGCGAGCCCAGAACATCATGCGTCCCCCAGTTTCTGTGTTCCCACACCACTGTATATAAGTATTCCTCTTAGGAAGACCGCATGGCGAGCAACAATTACATTATTCTCTTGTAAGTTGTATAAGTATTATACTTTGGTATCCCTAGGATAACCTACAACTTGGCACTTATCCAATTTGGGTTATGGTTTGGTATCATCCAAACATATGCCTAGCATAGCCAAATCTTCAGGAATGAGAAACCCGGTTTCTTTCCTGTTCATATCCAATATGAAATTTGTCAAACGGATTTTTATGGAACCTTATTCAAAATAAGTTCTGCATTGTTAAATTCGTATCCATTGAAGGAAATGGTAGCTCAGAGCGACTCATGATTAACCTAATCATGTCCAACAAAATTCGGTTACTATGTTCGGACACACCGTGAAAATGACGTGTTCCGGGAGGAGTCCTCATTGAAAGAATACTATACTCTTTCAAGTATTTGAGAAACTTATTGCTTAAGTATTTTCATCATGGTCTAACTGTGATGGTTTAATACTTTAGTCAATCTGTTTGTCTACTTCGTGTCGAAACTCTAAAAGTTTCCGATTTATGTTTCAAAAAAAACACATAAACATAACGCGATGCCACATCCGTAAAGGTCACGAAACATTCATATCCACCTCTAGCCTAGCTAGATATGGGCCCACTTGCTTCACTATGAACTAGGGCTAACAGATCAGTGGCATTTACACTTTCACCAAGTAAATAGTGTTACAGGCACTTTGCCTAATAAACTAGATTCGTAGACTTTATTTGAATAGAATCAAATTTGTCCTAGTATTCGCTCTTCAAAAGTGTGGATATACGAGTCTTGTTTATTTGTGTCCTAGACAATAATGCCACATTTAAGTTTCATCTGATCAAATCAGTTTCAGTTATTTGTTTGTCATGTTATATGTTTGAGATTTATTTATATTCAAAATATAAATACTTTTATTCACATCTATTGTGTTTATCTCAATATCTTCTTTATAAAATAAAACACTTTAGTGTTCTATAATATAAAGGTACATCCGCAACGGATTAAACCCTGATATAGAGATAATGTATCTAGTCAAACTAGTTACATTCAAACAGTTTCCTAATTTAAGTACACACCCGAAGGGTAGTCCCTAAACATAGGTATCTACGGTTAAAACAGTGACTTTCGTCCCGTTCTCAATTCGCAGATTGATCTCAACTGAAGTCAGTATCCTGCTCATAGCAGATTCTACACACCAGTACATATTTATGTACCACAATTAGTATCTAAAATCCAATTTTAATACTAGTAGTGAACACGTTTATGACAAACATATTTGAAGTTGGAGCCTTGCTCGTCTTCAATTCCTTCATGTCTGCCTTGTCCATACGGCAGTCACGCTTCCGTGTCCCCGTTTGCCACATTTTAGGTAGACATTTTTAGGATTTGTCCTTTTATCTTCCCAGAAGATTATAATGATTTTACATTTGCCCTTTACCACACTCCAGAGGGCTTTGGCCTAGCCTTGGCCTTCTAGGATGATAAAGTAAGGTGCGACTTGCGCTACTTGCCTTATTGCAAACTTTGGCTTTGACTCCTTGAGTATAGCCATTAACTCTCCAAGAGTTTACTATTGCAATTTAGTACTTCAAAGATCTAAAAATAGATTTATGAAGATCCTTCAATTTCAATA
>SKCR01030421.1:0-41266 GCA_019454045.1 Zanthoxylum bungeanum | reverse complement strand
TTGGGACCTTAGAAAAACTCAACAAAATCAAGTGACAACTTGTCACATCACTCAAAGTGACATTTGATTTGACGCTTGATGTGACTTGCGATTTGACACTCGATTTGATTTGCGTGCCGCACTCGAATTCGAAATGCGAATGCGCTCGCAAATAATCCCGGGCTCGGGTTCGCTAATTCCAAATAAAAAATTTTCCGTCGCGTCGTAATTAATGATTACGCCTAGCGAAATCACTATTCACGTCGCTAACAAATTATTTCTAAATTAATTCGTTCGCCCGAATTAAAATCTAATTTTAATTCCGCGTCGAAATCCAATTTCGTATAATATATCGAATATATTATTTTATCGATTAATTCCAAATTAATCGTTCTCTCTCTTTAATTAATTTTTATCCCAGATAAAATATCTCCATAATTATCCCATATAATTTTCTCTCTCTTCTAATTAATCCCAGATTAATAAAGTGCGAGTCATACATCATCGGTGAATCTTTAGGAAGCGACCCATGAGATCCCCGGATATGTTGGCAGTAAATACGGTCGTCGGACTATCCGAACACGTAAGTACTTCGTACTATGTTTATACCGATTTACAAGACAAGGTTGGCTTCTAGCAAAGTGCCATGCCTACCCAATTCTCCGGAAATATCCTTATAGGAATATTATATCTATATCAAGCGTAGTATACCGAAGTATTGCGTATTTCTGTCCAGTATCGGATGTTCACATGCGAGGCCTGGGGCTGGAATTGTGTATGTCCCGTACGAAGCACATATTAGATGTCTGGTAACTAGTCTCTATAATCGGATATACATGACCTTGTCATAATATCCCGATAGCTCGAGCATTTAAGAGAACAAGTTCCGTATCCTACGTGACCATCATCTCCATATGATTGGAGTGACACTTCCGTCTTGACATCACACCCAACACACTACGATTCCCAATATACTCAGCATCGGTGTACACAGAACCGGTTATAGCCCTGGACGACCTCAACTAAAGTATATTGATTGTCGTATGTATTAGCGGTGCAAGTCTCAGGTTAAGACCAAATACACCTACCCTGATTACAGACTCCCATAGACACATAGTCATACTACCAATGGGATTCCGCGGGGGGTCTATCCAGAGCGAAACTGTTTCCCGTACCATCGGTGAAACACAACCTCCTACTACACTTGCATGAGTATCCTATACCCAAATATATGAGAACTATGCCGTTGTGCCCTCACAAACGCGCACAAGTGTAATACTAGTCTTTTTCGTATTTATCGATGTCCAATCTCGATAATACTCTGACTAGGGATATTTAATGATTTATCCTTCATGGACTGATACTGTCTCATATCATTCTCCTTCCAGGAACAAATCATATGGACCTCTCATCATTTATATATCTAGGTGATCTAATCACAAATGATAATAGTGCAATCTCCTTTGTCACATAGTTCATTTGTACAACAACACCATGATCTGTACAAATAGTGACGCTATGGGTCATAATTGTCCAACAATCTCCCACTTGGCCTATAGCCAGTCAATCGAGTCTCTGACACCCGAACTATGTACTGTTGGCTCAAACTGCTGAGAAAAGCTTTCGTCAGCGGATTATCATGATTATCATCTTGATGCGATTTATTCGATCATCACATCGCCACGATGTATGATCCGAACGAATCAGATGAATATCGAAGTATATATCTGGATCGTTGATGAAACCAATAATTCTTTAGCCTGTGCTGACGCCTAGCTCAGCTGCTAACAGAACTATATCCAATCTAATTAGATTTGTTATTGACCCAAATGGCTTCTATTGCTGCTTCAGCTGCTGCAATTAACCCGCTTTTGTTGTTTACTCGGTAACAGTATCTTGTTTGGAAGGTTTCCAGCTCACTGTACCGTTCTTCAAACAGTATAATACCGTTGCGACTTTTAGTTGTCTTTATCGGTTATAGGAAACTTGCTACAGTGATCCCAGTCACTTCAAGTTCTCATTTTCCATAGACTAAGACAGCATCCTTAGTTCTCTAAGATACTAACGGATGTTCTTAACATCAATCCAGTGACTTTCACTCGGATTGGCCTGTTTGTGAATCCATATGCTCAAAGCATATGAGACACCAGGTCTAGTACATTTTTCAATGTACAATTTCTCGGAGAGTCTTTCGAAAGCCAAGCTTTCGCCGATATTTATTTTATGGGAATATCATTTCCATGAAATGACTTATATTATTATTATCATTATTTTTATAGGACAGTAAACTGTCAGTGCGCTCCACTAACCCTCTTATATACACAAGAATCTTTTAGTTTTGAATTAAATCATAAACTATTATGATTATATCTAAGCGATAGTTCCAAGAACTTAATGCTTGCTTTAATCCAAACATGGATCAAACAACAAGCATTGTCCAAATGGAACTACCGTGGCAACAGGTAAAGGGTTGAATCGTAATCAACACAATGTTGATAACGATACCTCTCTGCTACGAGCCTAGCTTAGTACGTTGGTATGTTGCCATCCATGTACGTCTTCCTTGAAGACTCATAAAGTACTAATAGGCACAATACCTTGTGGTAGATTAACTAGTATCCAAACTGGTTAATTTACATGGAATCCATTTCAGACTCATGACACTTTGTCATAATAAGGAGTCGATACCTTGTATCACATCCTTCTTATACGTAGTCAGTTGGTATCCTCAATAAGATAGACATCTTTATGAGGTAAGATCAGAAAACCCATACCCCAGGTTGTTTTCTGACTCTCTCCGACCGACGCACCGGTTTCTTGTGTATTCGAAGATTAATAGTAATAGTTCTCATCCTTGATGAACTATTTATGTTCCATAAGATTCGGTGCCTTGAACAGTATTACTCCGATTTTCATCGAGTTATACTATCCTCCCACTTACCACTACATTCGTTTCCTCTCAGGAAAACCGCATGGTGAGCAATAATCTAATTATTCTCTGGTGAGGTGTATAAGTACAATACTTATGGTATCCCCTGGATAACTTATATTGGCACTTATTCCAATTTGGGTTCTTGTTTGGTATCATCCAAACGTATGCTTAGCATCTCAAATCTAATAGGAATGAAACACGGTTTCTTTTCCGTTCATATCTAATATGTTATCTGTCAAACAGACTTTTATGGAACCTTATTCTAAATAGTTCTGCACTGTTTAGCATATCCGTTGAAGGAAATGGTAGCTTTAGCTCAGAACGACTCGTGATTAACCTTATCATGTCTAACAAAATTCGATTAATCTTGTTCGGACACACCGTCAAACTGACGTGTTCCGGGAGGGAGTCCTCATTTGAAAGAATACTATACTCTTTCAAGTATACTAGAAACTTATTGCTTAAGTATTTTCCATACGGTCTTACCGTGACAGTTTCATACTTTAGCCGATCTGTTTGTCTATTTTGTGTCGAAACTTAAAAGTTTCCGATTTGTGTTTCAAAGAAACACATAACTATACGCGATGCCACATCCGTAAAGGTCACGAAATATTCATAGTCATATCTAGCCTAGCTAGACACGGTCACTTGACTTCACTATGAACTAGGGTAACAGATTGGTGGGCACTTACACTTTTACCAAGTAAAAAGTGTTTTAGGCGCTTTGCCCAATAAACTAGATTCGTAGACTTTATTTGATTTGAAATCAAATTAGTCCTGGCCGGTACCCGCTCTTCAAAAGTGCGGATATACGAGTCTTGTTTATAGTGTCCCTGACAACTATGCCACAATAAAGTTTCTTAATTGATCAAATCATTTGAGCTATTTATTGTCATGTTATATATTTGAGATATTATTATATTCAAAAACATAAATTTGTTATTCACATCTAATGTGTTTATCTCAATATCATCTTTATATAATGAAAAACTTTAGTGTTCTAGAATATAAAGGTACACCCGCAGCGGGTTATACGCGATATGAAGATAATATTTCTAGTCAAACTAGTTCTATTATACCAGTTTCCAAATTTAGGTACACACTAGAGGGTAGTTCCTAAATTTGGCTATCTACGGTTAAAACAGCGACTTTCGTCCCGTTCAATTCGCAGATAATTCTAATCGAAGTCAGTATCCTGTTCAAAACAGATTCTGAACATCAATATATTTATTTATGTACCACACTAAGTATCTAAAATCTAATTTTAATACTAGCTGTGAACATAATTATGACAATCATTTTTGAAGTCAGAGCCTTGCTCGTCTTCAATTCCTTCTTGGGATATGTCTTTTTATCTTCCTAGAAGATTATAATGATTTTTGCCTTTGTCATTTTCAATATTCCGGTCGCCTTTGGCCAAGCCTCGGTTTCTAGAATATGAAGTAAGGTGTGCCTTGCACAACTTGCCTAATTGCAAACTTTGACTTTGTCTCCTTGAGAATATTCATTAATTCTCCAAGAATTATTTATTGCAATTTTAAAAAAAGTACTTATAAGATCTAATCTTTGAATATACTTCAATTTCAATATCATAGTTTAAGAATCTAATCCTTAATTCTGATAAAGAAATTAAGGAGTCTATAGACAAGTATTATGGATTAAGCACTAAAGTTATCATTACATGAATATTCCAATATCATGTTCCACTTATTTGCTTAACTCCAGGCTTAGGCTTAATATATTATTTTATCAAATAAAATAACTTATTATTTTTCCAGGACCATCCGAAATTTATTCCAATTTGAAAATTAAAGTCGTTTAAATACATTTTCACCCAGGATTATGTCTTAAACACTAATCTTTCATTTATATCTTGATTCTAATAGTCCACTATTTAATCAACGATTTGTGGGTACTATTATTATAATGATTATAATAGTCCAACTATATAATCAAATATAATCTAAATTAATTAACCTCAATTACATTGATTACTATAATCCAATTATAAAATCAACTGTAAACTGAAATTAATTAATTCAAATATATTGATTAATATAATCCGATATATATAATCAACTATAATACAGTCCAACTGTTAATTAAAACAACAATTTAAATATTAGTCCAACTAACATTAATCTAACGACGAAATAATTTAAATGAGCGCCGTATGGCGAGTAATTGAACGAGTATTGCAAAAACTCAATTCTTGCCTCCCACTATTTTTCGGCGAGCCTCTAACCCTCTGTCGAGTACTCGGGAAACCGCGTTTCCTAGTGGGCTAGGATCCCGTTAAATATCACACAATCTTGACTTTGGCCAACAAATTGTATGATAATTAACTAGGTAGATCTCTAAGATCAATTGGATCCAATCCAATTCCTAGATCCGGTAGGGGGACGTCCAAGTCCGAAACATATATCTATATATGCAATACATCCAATGTATTACCTAACTTTTTTCCTCTGAATCAACTAAGCCTTGGCTTTGGCACAACAAACTTAGTGATCCCAGTCAAGTGCGACCCATTGACCATGGAAAGCTTAATCAATGTCGATGGACAAGAAGTGGTCTTGACTTTGGCCAACAAACCACAACTTGGACAAGACCGAATATGGAACAAAAATTTCGTGATTCAAAACACATCTTCGACGGACAAAGGGCTTGACTTTGGCCAACAAACCCCAATGCCAGTCTCGGATCTTGAGAGAACACTCAATTGAAGGAAATACGCTTAATATTGAGTGAGGGTTTTTCGCGTGCAAATTGGCAACCAATTTATTATCTTTGTTAAGGTCTCATCATTCATCACACCCTTAAACATGCAATTCTAAACACATAATAAAGCGCATATGAAATAAAATAATAATGATATGCGGATGGATACTTTACATTGATCCTAGATCAAATCCTCATTTCTCTCTCGAAAGCTAGCACATGTATTTACTTCTACCCGTTACACTACACTTCTAAAGAGAACCTCATTAACAGTAAGGGGAATAGGTGAGAAGAGAAATACAATGAGAATAGAGGTGATAAGGCTGGACACGCAGGTCCAATAATAAATCAAATTTATTACAATTTCCAAAATTGGCTCCCACCCGACTAATATTCATCCGATATACATTATTATGCATCACAACCATGTATTCATACAAGCATGTTATCAATCAATCTAATCCAATTACTTAATCTGATAATTAGTGATCATCCAATGTTCAAAACAACGATTTGATTTTGTTCGAGTCAAACTCGTTTTGCAAACACGTACTCAAAGTACAATTTCTACGAATTACATTAAATTACATAATTAAATCCAATTTAATACCATTAATTCTAATTCTCTATTTAATTCCCAAATTTAATCGTTACGGTCTCAAAGCCAAACCCGATTATATCCATATTAATTTAATTAAAGTCCAATGGGCTTTTAATAATTTCTTCAAGGCGTGGACTTTGGTCAACTCGGTCAAACCGAATAACCAAAATCCAATCCGGGAGTTAACCCCATGGGCCCAAAAATTAATTTAGGCCCATTAGGCCCAATTAAACTTTAAAGGTTCATTAGTCGCATTTGGGCCTTTTGGAAGTGGTTTTTGGCCTAATTGGATCCAACCAATTTTGGCCTAAACCAACTTTGTTACAACAAAGTCCAATAAACCCAATTAACAACTTTAAAAGCCCAAATCCAATTTTAAGGCCCATTTTAATTAAATTACAAAATCCAATTTTACAATTCAATTACACAAAGTGCATAGCATTATTAATTACCCAAATCAAAGTTTCCAAAACACCAAATTTGTCCAATTAATCATGCTTAACATCATGGAATCATGTCCAACATAATTTGATCAAAATCAAACCCAAATATACAGCTAAAGTCTCGGCCAAATGGGGATTTTGTGTCCAAATTCAAATCCAATCCAATTGAATCCAATCAAACATAAAATCAACATCCCCTAATGATTTCCAAGTCATGCAATGAACAAAAAATCAAAAAATTCCAAGACATTATGGGTTATTGTATTCGGCCAACTTAAGCAATTTGGGGAAAATTGTTCCAAACTAATTTTCAACAAATTGATCCAATCAATCCTCAATTAAACATACTTTAAGCATTCTAAATCATCCAATTTCATTAAACATGCTCAAAATCAAGTTTACCCAAATTTGTCAATTTTGGCCAACACATAAAATTGGGGAAATTTGTTCCAAACACAATTTCTTCAAATTGATCATTCACAACATCAATTCAACATCATTCAAGCATACTTCATCAAATAATTCAACCAATTCATGCTTAAATCAAGTTTACCCAATTTTAACCCTAACTTTTTTCATGCTTGACAAAGCTCTGATACCATTGTTGGTTTCTATATAAGGTCCCAAGATCATGAAATCAAGCATAAAATTCGCATGAATACTTCAAAGGAATAAGGCGGAATTCATACTCACATTGAATGGTTTGATGTTAGGAAGAACAAGACCCATTTTCCTCCTTGTTGGTGCTCGGTTTGGCCTCCAAAAACAGCAGGGGCTGCTCAGTTTTGGGCTGTGATGGCTCCTCAAAATTCGGCCATTGAAGTCCTCCATTGAAGCTCCAAACTTCAAGCTCCAAAATCAAATCCAAGCTCATGTGTTAGTTTCCCTATCACCTTAATATAACCCATGTGTGTGTGCTAGCACTTCTTCATCTTCCTTGCTTCTCTCAAATTCGGTCCAACCAGAAAATTTTAGGAGAAATCGGTTCCAAAATCGTGAAGGAGATGAAGAAGAAAAGAGAGGGAAAAGAGAGAATGCGTAAAGTGGTGTGTGAGAGAGAGAAAATTATTTTAGTTTATATATTTATTTTATTTTCCAAAAACAAAACAAATACAAAAATCATTTTCATATATCAAAAGTCAAAAAGTAAAAGTGCTTTTCCAACCACTACATCAATCACTCAAATCAAGTGACAACTTGTCACATCACTCAAAGTGACATTTGATTTGACGCTTGATGTGACTTGCGATTTGACACTCGATTTGATTTGCGTGCCGCACTCGAATTCGAAATGCGAATGCGCTCGTAAATAATCCCGGGCTCGGGTTCGCTAATTCCAAAATAACAAATTTTCCGTCGCGTCGTAATTAAATGATTACGCCTAGCGAAATCACTATTCATGTCGCTAACGAATTATTTCTAAATTAATTCGTTCGCCCGAATTAAAATCTAATTTTAATTCCGCGTCGAAATCCAATTTCGTATAATATATCGAATATATTATTATCGATTAATTCCAAATTAATCGTTCTCTCTCTTTAATTAATATTTTATCCCAGATAAAATATCTCCATAATTAATCCCAGATTAATTTTCTCTCTCTTCTAATTAATCCTAGATTAATTTTCTCTCTCTTCTAATTAATCCCAGATTAATAAAGTGCGAGTCATACATCATCGGTGAATCTTTAGGAAGCGACCCATGAGATCCCCGGATATGTTGGCAGTAAATACGGTCGTCGGACTATCCGAACACGTAAGTACCTCGTACTATGTTTATACCGATTTACAAGACAAGGTTGGCTTATAGCAAAGTGCCATGCGTACCCAATTCTCCGGAAATATCCTTATAGGAATATTAGATCTATATCAAGCGTAGTATACCGAAGTATTGCGTATTTCTATCCAGTATCGGATGTTCACGTGCGAGGCCTGGGGCTAGAATTGTGTCTACCCCGTACGAAGCACATATCAGATGTCTGGTAACTAGTCTCTATAATCGGATATACATGACTTTGTCATAATATCCCGATAGCTCGAGCATTTAAGAGAAAGTTCTGTATCCTACGTGACCATCATCTCCATATGACTGGAGTGACACTTCTGTCTTGACATCACACCCACACACATACGATTCCCAATATACTCAGCATCGGCGTACACAGAACCGGTTAAAGCCCTGGACGACCTCAACTAAAGTATATTGATTGTCGTATGTATTAGCGGTGCAAGTCTCAGGTTAAGACCAATACACCTACCCTGATTGCAGACTCCCATAGACACATAGTCATACTACCAATGGGATTCCGCGGGGGGTCTATCCAGAGCGAAATTGTTTCCCGTACCATCGGTGAAACACAACCTCCTACTACACTTGCATGCGTATCCTATACCCAAATATATGAGAACTATGCCATTGTGCCCTCACAAACGTGCACAAGTGTAATACTATTCTTTTACGTATTTATCGATGTCCAATCTCGATAATACTCTGACTAGGGATATTTAATGATTTATCCTTCGTTGACTGATACTGTCTCATATCATTCTCCGTCCAGGAACAAATCATAGGGACCTCTCATCATTTATATATCTAGGTGATCTAATTACAAATGATAAGAGTGCAATCTCCTTTGTCACATAGTTAATTTGTACAACAACACCATGATATGTACAAATAGTGACGCTATTGGTCATAATTGTCCAACCGACTATGTGTCTATGGAAGTCCGAAATCAGGTTAGGTCTATTTGTTCTTAACCTGAGACTTGCACCGCTAATACTTGCGACAATCAATATGCTTTGGTTTTGGTCGTCCAGGGCTTTAACCGGTTTCTCTGTACGCCTCTTCTGGGTATATCAAGAATCGTAGTGTGTTGGGTGTGATGTCAAGACGGAAGTATCACTCCAGTCATAGTGGAGATGATGGTCACGTAGGATACGGAACTGGTTCTCTTAAATGCTGCAGCTATCAGGATATTATGACAAGGTCATGTACATCCGATTATAGAGACTAGTTACCAAACATCCGACATGTGCTTCGTACGGGGCAGACACAATTCCAGCCCCAAACCTAGCACGTGATATCCGATACTGGATCGACATACATGATACTACGTATACTACGCCTGCTCTAGATCTTATATTCCTGTAAGGATATTTCTGGAGAATTGGGTAGGCATGGCGCTTTGCTAGAAGCCAACCTTGTCTTGTAAACCGGTATAAATGTAGTACGAGCTACTTACGTATTCGGAGAGTCCGACGACCGAATTTACTGCCAACATATCCGGGGATCTCATGGGTCGCTTCCCGAATATTCACCGTTGACGTATGACTCGCACTTTTAATTAATCTGGGATTAATAATATGAGAGAGAAAATTAATCTACGATTAATTGCGGAGATATTTTATCTGGGATAAAATATTCTTTAAAGAGAGAAAACGATTAATTTGGAATTAATCGAATAAATTAATATATTCTATATATTAAACGAAATTGGATTTCGACACGGAATTGAAATTAAATTTCAATTCGGACGAATGAATTAATTTAGAATTAATTCGTTAGTGACGTGAATAGTGACTTCGCTTGGTGTAATCATTTAATTGCGTCGCAACGGAAAATTCGCTAATTTGGAATTAGCGAACCCGAGCCGGGATTATTTGCGAGTGCATTCGCATTTCGAATTCGAGTACGGCACGCAAGTCAAATCAAGCGTCAAATAGCTAGTCACATCAAGCATCAAATCACATGTCACTTTGAGTGATGTGACCATTGATTGATTGAATGATGTGACTTGATGGGAGTGGTTGGAAAGTTTTTGAAAGCTTGATTGACATTTAATATATTTAAATGTTTTGGTATTTGTTTTGATTTTTGGAAATAAATTAATTGATTTTGTAAAAATAAAACAAAGTGTATTTGATACACTTTTTCCCACCAACCATCACAACTCTCTCTTCCTAACTTCTCCCTCTCTCACGCCCATGGAGGGGCTGATTTTGTTTTTGGTTTGGCCGCTCACTGCCGAGAGCCAAGAAGGAAATCAGAAGCAAAATGTTTGATTTTTGTGGCAAAAATCAAGATAACTAGCACTCCGAGAGAAATACGAAGGTGATAGGGAAGTCCATCCATGAGCTTGGAATCACCACGACGAAGCTTGGAGGTTGACGAAGAAGATTGAAGCTGAATGGGGACTGCTTGTGCAGCTCACTGCCGAGAGGTCCATTGAGCAGAATTTGATTTTTTGTTCATTGCCGCGTCACTCAACCGATCGGTGTGAGTATTCCGCAACTCCCTTGTTGTAGTTACACTTATTTTCAATGCTTGAAATGATCTTGGGATGCTTAGAGAATTCCAACAATGGTATCAGAGCAAGGTTGAGCATGAAAATATATTAGGGTTAAAATTTGGGTAAAATGAATTTGAGCATGATTTAATGAAATTGGATGAATTAGTATGCTTAAATGTGTTTTAATTGAATATTGATTGGATCAATTTCATGAAATTTTGTTTGGAACAAATTTGCCCAAAATTTTAGTGTTGGCCGAATCTCACTATGCCCTAAATGTCTTGGATTTTTGATTTTTTGATCATTGGATGTGTTGGAAATCAATTGGAAATGATGATTTAATGTTGAGTTGGATTTAATTGGATTGAATTCGAATCGGACATAAAATCCCCCATATAACTGAGACATATGAGCATGAAATTGGGTTTGATTTTTGTTAAATTGTGTTGGACATGATTTAATGATGATAAGCATGATTAATTAGGCTAATTTGGTGTTTTGGAAATATTGATTTGGGTAATTAATAATGCTATACACTTTGGTAATTAAATTGGGAATTTGGAATTTGTAATTTAATTATATTGGGCCTAATTTTGGAAATTGGACTTTTAAAGTTGTTATTGGGCTTATTGGGCTTGGTTGTACTAAGTTGGGTTTAGGCTAAATTGGTTGGATCCAATTGGGCCCAAAACCGCTTCCATAAAGCCCAAATGCGACTAATGGACCTTAATTAGTTTAATTGGGCCTAATGGGCCTAAATTGATTTCTAGGCTTTTGGGGTTACTCCTTGATTGGACTTTGGTTTTGGGTTTGACCCGAGTTGACCAAAAGTCCACGCCTTATGAAATTAATTAAAAGCCCATTGGACTTTAATTAAATTGACGTTGGACGTTAATCGGGCTTTGAGACCCGTAACGATTAAATTTGGAATTTAAGTCGTAAAGGTTTATTAATAAAGTGTGATATGTAATTTGGAATTAAATAGCGAATTAGTATTAAATACAAATTGAATTGGATTAAATTATGTAGTTTAATTTAATTCAAGAATTCGTACTTTAAGTACTTATTCGCAAAACGAGTTTGACTCGAGCAAAATCAAATCGTTGTTTGAACATTGGACGGTCATTAACTATCAGATTAATTAATTTGATTAGATTGATTGATAACATGCTTGTGTGAATACATGGTTGCGATGCATGAATAATGTATATCATATTGATATTAGATGGGTGGGGGAATTTTAGAAATTATTGTAATAAATTTGGAATTTATTAATTGGACCTACGTGTCCAGCCTTATTACCTCCTTATTCTTTGTATTCTCTTCTCACTTATTCCCCTCAATGTAAATGAGGTTTCTTTAGAATGTAATGTAACGGGTAGAAGTGATACATGTGCTAGCGGGAGAGAGAAAGGGAGAGATTTGATCTATGATCAATGTGTAAAGTATCCATCCGCATATCATTATTATTTTATTTATACGCGGTTTATTATGTATTTAGAATGCATGTTTAAGGGTGTATGATGATGAGACCTTAACAAAGATAATAAATTGGTTGCCAATTTGCACGCGAAAAACCCTCACAAAATATTAAGCGTTTTTCATTCCATTGAGTGATTCTTACTCAAGATCTAAGACTAGCATTGGCTTGTTGGCCAAAGTCAAGGCCTTTGTCCGTCGAAGATGTGTTTGAATCATGAGAGCTTTGTTCCATATTGGTGTCTTGTCCAAGTTGTGGTTTGTTGGCCAAAGTCAGACCACTTCTTGTCCATCGACATTGATTACGAAGCTTTCCATGGTCAATGGGTCGCGCTTAACTGAGATCACTAACTTTGTTGTGCCAAAGCCAAGGCTTAGTTGATTAGAGGAAATATGTTAGGCAATACTTGGATGTATTGGCATATATAAGATATATGTTTCGGACTTGGATGGCCCCCTACTGGATCTAGGAATTGGATTGGATCCAATTGATCTTTGAGATCTACCTAGTTAATTATCATACAATTTGTTGGCCAAAGTCAAGATTGTGTGATATTTAACGGGATCCTAGCCCGCTAGGAAACACGATTTCCTGAGTACTTGACAAAGGGTTAGAGGCTCGCCGAAAAATAGTGGGAGGCAAGAATTGAATTTGCAATATTCGTTTAATTACTTGCCATACGCGCTCAAACAATTATCATTCGTCAAATATATTAAATGTTAGTTGGACTAATATTTAAACGTTGTTTTATAACAGTTGGACTGTATTCAAACAATTAAAAGTATAGTTGATTAATATAGTTGGACTATAATAATCATTATAATAAATAGTATATAAATCGTTGATTAAATAGTTGGACTATTAGAATCAAGATAAATTGAAAGATTGACATTTAAAACATAATCCTAAGGAAAATGTATTTAAATGGTTTATTTCAAATTGGGAATAATTTCAGGATGGTCCTGTAAACTAATAAGTTACTTTATTTGATAAAATAACATATTAGGCCTAAGCCCGGAGTTAAAAACAAATAATACAGCATGATCTTTGGAAGATTCATGTGATGACAACTTTAGTGCTTAATCCATTAAGCTTGCTAATTAGTGTTGAGTTTCAATCAAGTCCCAAGATCATAAATCATGCATAAAAACGAGTGAATACATGTCAAAGGAGGTGCGGAATAAACTCACATTGATCGGTTGGATGCTACGAAGACCAAAAACGCACTGCATGTCTCTGCTCGGCAGTGAGCTGTGCACATGTGGACTGCTCGGCGTTGGTGGTGGTTGTCCCTCCATGTTCGGCCATTGATGACCTTCATTGAAGCTCCAAGCTTCAAGCTTTCCACATGCCACATGAAGACACTTCCCTATCACCTTGTATGCCTCCTAGAGTGTGCTAGCACTTGATTTTGCAACTAAAATCGTCACCTTCATCTCACTGCTTCTTCCTTTTAAATCGGAAAAAACCAGAAGAAAAGAATGCTCAAAGCCGTATGTGAGAAGAAGGAAAAAAGAGGGAGAGGAAGAGATGCGTAAAAGAGAAGAGTGGAGAGAGAGAGAAAAAAAATGTAATTAGGTTTTTATATTTTCTAAAATTAATAAAAACCATTTCATTTCTTTTAACTTTCCATTTACAAAGTCAAAAAAGTAAAAGCAAAAGTTGTTTTTTTTCAACTTCTACATCAATCACTCAAATCAAGTGACAACATGTCACATCACTCAAAGTGACATTTGATTTGACGCTTGATGTGACTTGCGATTTGACGCACGATTTGACTTGCGTGCCGCACTCGAATTCGAAATGCGAATGCGCTCGCAATAACCCGGGCTCGGGTTCGCTAATTCCAAATTAACGAATTTTCCGTCGCGTCGTAATTAAATGATTACGCCTAGCGAATCACTATTCACGTCGCTAACGAATTAATTCTAAATTAATTCGTTCGCCCGAATTAAAATCCAATTTTAATTCCGCGTCGAAATCCATTTTCGATTAATATATCGAATATATTAATTTTACCGATTAATTCCAAATTAATCGTTCTCTCTCTTTAACGATATTTTATCCGAGATAAAATATCTCCGTAATAATCCCAGATTAATTTTCTCTCTCTAATAATCCCAGATTAATTTTCTCTCTCTTCCAATTAATCCCAGATTAATTAAAGTGCGAGTCATACGTCATCGGTGAATCTTCAGGAACCGACCCATGAGATCTCCGGATATGTTGGCAGTAAATACGGTCGTCGGACTATCCGAACACGTAAGTATCTCGTACTACGTTTATACCGATTTACAAGACAAGGTTGGCTTCTAGCAAAGCGCCATGCCTACCCAATTCTCCAGAAATATTCTTACAGGAATATATAGATCTGTATCAAGCGTAGTATACCGTAGTAGTATTGTGTATATCGGCCCAGTATCGGATAGTCACGTGCTAGGGCTGGGGCTGGATAAGTGTCTGCCCCGTCCGAAGCACATGTCGGATGTCTGGTAACTAGTCTCTATAATCGGATATACATGACCTTGTCATAATATCCCGATGGCCGGCCAGCACTTAAGAGACTAATACCACCGTATCCTGCGTGACATCATCTCCACTATGACTGAAGTGATACTTCCGTCTCGACATCACACCCAATACACTACGACTCTCTGATAAACCCAGAAGCGGTGTACGCAGAACCGGTTAAAGCCCTGTACCACCAAGACCAAAGTCTACCGATTATCGCAAGTATTAGCGATGCAAGTCTCAGGTTAAGACTATACACACCTACCTTGATTTCGGCCTCCCATAGACACATAGTCATAATACCAATGGGATTCCGAGGGGTCTATCCAGAGCGAAGCTGTTTCCCGTACCATCGGTGAAACACAACCTCCTATCGCACTTGCATAAGTATCCAATACTTAAATATATGAGAACTATGCCGTTGTGCCCTCACAACGCGCACAAGTGCAATACTAGCCTATTCCGCATTATCGATGTCCTGTCTCGATAATACTCCGGCTAGGGATATTTAATGATTAATCCTTCGTGGACTGATACTGTCTCATATCATTCTCAATCCAGGAACTAATCATATGGACCTCTCTTCATTTATACATATATGGTGATCTAATCACAAATGATGAGAGTGCAATTTCCTTGTCACATAGTTAATTTGTACAACAACACCGTGATCTGTACAAATAGTGACGCTATGGGTCATATTATCCAACAATCTCCCACTTGGCACATAGCCAGTCACTCGAGTGTCTAACACCCGAACTATGTACGGTTCGCTCAAATTGCTGAGGAAAGGTTTTCGTCAGCGGATTTGCGTAATTATCTTTTGACGCGATTTATACGATCATCACATCGCCACGATGTATGATCCGAACGAATCAGATGAATATAGAAGTATATATCTGGATCGTCGATGAGACCTTAATTTTAGCCTGTGCTGACGCCTAGCTCAGCTGCTAACAGAACTATATCTAATCTAATTAGATTTATTATCGATCCAAATGGCTTCTATTGCTGCCTCAGCTGCAGCAATAATCCGCATTTGTTGTTAATTCGGCAACAGTTATCTTGCTCGGAATATTTCCAGCTTACTGTCCCGTTATTCAAACTTTATAGTACCGCAGTATTTACCGGTTTGGAAACTTGCAGCAGTGATCCTAGTCACTTCAAGTTCTCCATCTTCATAGTTTAAGACAACATCTTTAGTTCTCTAAGATACTAATAGATGTCCTTAACTTCAATCCAATGACTATCACTTGGATTGTCCCGATTGTGACTCCATATGCTCAAAGCGTATGAGACACCATATCAAGTACATTTTAAATGTACAATTTCCAGAGAGTGTTAACAACTCCAAATCTATCCCTGTAGATCTTTATTCCTTGAATAAAGGTTGTTACTCCCCAGAATTCTACGGAGAATTTCTTATGAAAGCCAAGCTTTCACCGATTGCTTTATGGGAATTTCATTTCATGTATGTCAGCTCTCTCCCACTAACCTCCTTATATACACAAGAATTATTTCGTTTTGAGTCAAATCATAAACCATTATGATTATTTCAAAACGTCAGTTCCAAGAACCTTATGCTTGTTTCAATCCAAACATGGATCGAATAACCTGCAAACCTTGTTTGTCGGTTATACAAAATCGTCAGGATGTTGTAAGCATCCTCCAAAAGGTTTCCTTTTCAGGAAAGCGATTTTGATCTGCAACTGACACATTTCATAAATGAAATATGCAGTTATCAACAAGCATCTTCAAAATGGATTTACCATGGCAACAGGTAAAAGGTTAAGGTAAAAGTTGAACCGTTATTAACACAATGTTGATAACGATACCTTTCCGTCAAAAGCCCGCTTTGTACGTTGGTATGTTGCCTTCCATGTATGTCTTCCTTGAAGACGTTTAATGTACCAATAGGCACAATGCCTTGTGGTACAACAACTAGTATCCAAAATAGTTGTTATACATGGAATCCATTTCGGATTCATGGCACTTTGCCATAATAGGGAGTCGATACCTCGTATCACTTCCTCAAAACGTAGTCAGTGGATATACCTTCATAAGATTGACATCTTTATGAGGTTAGATCAGAAACCCATACCCTAGGTCGTTTTCTGACTCTCTCTGATCTACGCGGTTCTTGTGTATTCGAAGATTAATGGTATAGATTCATCATAGATGAACTATTTGTGTTCCATTAAGGACTTCGTGCCTAGAACAGTATTACTTCGATTTTCATCGAGTATCACTATCCTCCCACTGACCACTGCATATCGGTATTCCTCTCAGGAAAAACCGCATGGTGAGCAACAATCACATTGTTCTCATGTGAGATTTATAAGTACTATACTTATGGTTTCCCTTAGGATAACCTATATTGGCACTTATCCAATTTGGGTCCTTAGTTTGGTATCATCCAAACGTTGCCTGGCATACCCAAATTATCAGGAATGAGAAACCCCGTTTCTTTCCCGTTCATATCTATATGTAATCTGTCAAACAGATTATATGGAACCTTATTCTAAATAAGTTATTGCACTGTTAAAACTTATCCGTTGAAGGAAATGGTAGCTCAGAGCGACTCATGATTAGCCTTATCATGTCTAACATGATTCGGTTAATCCGTTCGGACACACCGTCACTTTGACGTGTTCCGGGAGGAGTCCTCATTTGAAAGAATACTATACTCTTTCAAGTATATAAGAAACTTATTGCTTAAGTATTTTCCATTACGGTCTTACCGTGACGGTATAATACTATAGCCGATCTGTTTGTCTATTTCGTGTCGAAACTCTAAAAGTTTCTGATTTGTGTTCTTCAAAAGAAACACATAACCATAACGTGATGCCACATCCGTTAAGGTCACGAAATATTCATGTTCACATCTAGCCTAGCTAGATATGGGCCCACTAACTTCACCATGAATAGGGCTAACAGATCGGTGGCCCTTTTACTATTACCAAGTAAATAGTATTTTAGGTACTTTACCTAATAAACTAGATTCGCAGACCTTATTTGAATAGTCAAATCAGTCCTAGTACCCACTCTTCAAAAGTGTGGATATACGAGTCTTGTATAATTGTGTCCCAGACAACAATGCCACAAATAAGTCTCTATTGATCAAATCAATTTGAGCTATTTATTTGTCATTTTATATGTTTGAGATTTTAATTATATTCAAAATATAAATTCTGTTATTCACATCTAATGTGTTTATCTCAGTATCATCTTTATATAATAAAACACTTAGTGTTCTAGAATATAAAGGTTTATCCGCAACGGATTAAACACTGATATAGAGATAATGTCTCTAGTCAAACTAGTTACATATATAACAGTTCCTAATTTAAGTACACACCCGAAGGGTAGTTCCTAAACTTAGGTATCTACGGTCGAAACAGCGACTTTCGTCCCGTTTCCGATTCGCAGAGCAATCTCAGCTTGAAGTCAGTATCCTGCTCAAAGCAGATTCTGAACATCAATACATATATTTTATGTACCACACTAAGTATTTAAAATCTAATTTCAATACTAGCTGTGAACATAACTAAGACAAACATTTTCAAAGTAAGAGCCTTGCCCTTTCTTTAATTCCTTCGTGTCTGCCATATCCAAATGGTAGTCACTTTGGGATATGTCAATTATCCTTTTCAATATTTCAGAAACCTTAGGCCAAGCCTTGGGTTTTTAGAATATCGAAACGATGTGCACCTCGTGCTACATGCCCAATTGCAAACTTTGACTTTATCTCCTCTAGAATAGTCAATTAATTCTCCAAGAATTATAAATTGCAATTTTAATACTTCTTAAATCTAAAATTAGATTTATGACAAGTATATTAAATTAAGCATTAAAGTCATCATCACATAAATCTTCCAAAGATTTTATGCTCTACTTATTTTGCTTAATTTTGGGCTTAAGATAATAAGTTATTTTATCAAATAAAGTAACCTATTATTTATTCCCAATTTGAAAATTAAATTTTAAAATATTTTAATCCCAGATTATATTTTAAATATCCAACTTTTCAATTTTATCTTGATTACAATAGTCCAACTATTTAATCAACGATTAGTGGTACTATATATATTATAATGATTATAATAGTCCAACTATATAATCAAATATAATCCAAATTAATTAACCTCAATTACATTGATTACTATAATCCAATTATAAAATCAACTGTAAACTGAAATTAATTAATTCAAATATATTGATTAATATAATCCAATTATATATAATCAAGTATATATCAAATACAAATCCAACGTTGTTTATTAAAACAACAATTAAATATTAGTCCAACTAACATTTAATATAACGACGAAATAATTTAAATGAGCGCGTATGGCGAGTAATTGAACGAGTATTGCAAATTCAATTCTTGCCTCCCACTATTTTTCGTCGAGCCTCTAACCCTCTGTCGAGTACTCGGGAAACCGTGTTTCCTAGTGGGCTAGGATCCCGTTAAATATCACACAATCTTGACTTTGGCCAACAAATTGTATGATAATTAACTAGGTAGATCTCTCGAAGATCAATTGGATCTCATCCAACTCCTAGATCCAGTAGGTGGACATCCAAGTCCCAAACATATATCTTATATATGCCTATACATCGAATGTATACCCTAACCTTTTTCCTCTGAATCAACTAGGCCTTGGCTTTGGCACAACAAACCTAGTGATCCCAGTCAAGCGCGGACCCATTGACATGGAAGCTTCGTAATCAATGTCAATGGACAAGAAGTGGTCTTGACTTTGGCCAACAAACCACAACTTGGACACGACACCGATATGGAACAAAGCCTCGTGATTAAAACACATCTTTGACGGACAAGGGCTTGACTTTGGCCAACAACCCCTGCCAATCTCGGATCTTGAGTAAGAATCACTCAATGGAAGGAAAAACGCATGATATTTATGAGGGTTTTTCGCGTGCAAATTGGCTACCAATTTAATTATCTTTGTTAAGGTCTCATCATCATCATACACCCTTAAACATGCATTCTAAACACATAATAAAGCGCATATGTAAAATAATAATGATATGCGGATGGATATTTTACACATTGATCCTAGATCAAATCTCTCACTTTCTCTCTCCCGCTCCCGCTACTAATATTTCTTCTACCCGTTACACTACACTTCTAAAGAAACCTCATTTACATAGAGGGGAATAGGTGAGAAGAGAATACAAAAAATAGGAGATAAGGCTGGACTCGCAGGTCCAATTAATAAATCAAATTTATTACAATTTCCAAAATCGCCCCCCCAGCTAATATCCATCCGATATACATTATTCAAACATCACAACCATGTATTCATACAAGCATGTTATCAATCAATCAATCAAATTAATTAATCTTGATAATTAGTGATCATCCAATGTTCAAACAAAGATTTGATTTTGTTCGAGTCAAACTCGTATTGCGAACACGTACTCAAAGTACGATTTCTACGAATTAAATTAAATTACATATTTAAATCCAATTTAATACGCATTTAATTCTAATTCATTATTTAATTCCAAATTAAATATTACACTTTATAAAATAAACCTTTACGACTTAAATTCCAAATTAATCGTTACGGGTCTCAAAGCCCGATTAATATCCAATATTAATTTAATTAAAGTCCAATGGGCTTTTAATTAATTTCTTGAGGCGTGGACTTTTGGTCAACTCGGGTCAAACCCGCAACCAAAGTCCAATCCGGGAGTTACCCCATAAGCCCATAAATTATTTAGGCCCATTAGGCCCAATTAAACGTTAAAGGTTCATTAGTCGCATTTGGGCCTTTTGGAAGCGGTTTTGGGCCTAATTGGATCCAACCAATTTTGGCCTAAACCAACTTTGTACAACAAAGTCCAATAAACCCAATAACAACTTTAAAAGCCCAAATCCAATTTTAAGGCCCATAATTTAATTCAAAATTCCAAATTTTCAAATTAAATTACCTAAAGTGTATAGCATTATTAATTACCCAAATCAAAGTTTCCAAAACATCAAATTTGTCCAATTAATCATGCTTAATCAATTAATCATGTCCAACATAATTTGAATCAAAATCAAACCCAATTTCATACGCTAAGTCTCGGCCAAAAGGGAAAAAATGCCCAAATCAAATTCAATCCAATTGAACCCAATCAAACATAAATTCAACATCCCCAAATGATTTGCAAGTCATCCAATGAACAAAAAATCAAAAATCCAAGACATTAGGGATCAAATTTTCGGCCATCACAAGCAAATTGGGGAAAATTGTTCCAAACACTTTTTCATCAAATTGATCTAATCAATCATCAATTAAACAACATTCAAGCATTCTAAATCATCCAATTTCATTAAACATGCTCAAAATCAAGTTTACCCAAATTTGTCATGCCCAAATTTGGGGAAAAATGGATCCAACCAAATTTCATGAAATTGATTATGCACAACATCAATTCAACCTCATTCAAGCATACTATACTAAACAATTTAATCATTTGATGCTCAAATTGAGTTTTCCCAAATTAAAGTTTTGGCCAACATTAAGCAAATTGGGGAAAATCAATCCAATTAATTTTTCATCAAATTGATTACATATAACTCTAATTAAATCATATACAAGCATTCTTAAACAAACAATTTGTCAAAATCATGCTTAAATCAAAAAGCCCCATTTTGCTCAAGAACCCTAAATTCGTTTTTATGCAACCAATAGCTCAAGATACCATTGTTGAGTTTCAATCAAGTCCCAAGATCATAAATCATGCATAAAAACGAGTGAATACATGTCAAAGGAGGTGCGGAATAAACTCACATTGATCGGTTGGATGCTACGAAGACCAAAAACGCACTGCATGTCTTCTGCTCGGCAGTGAGCTGCGCACAGGTGGACTGCTCGGCGTTGGTGGCGGTGTCTCCTCCATGTTCGGCCATTGATGACCTCCATTGAAGCTCCAAGCTTCAAGCTTTTCCATGCTCATGAAGACACTTCCCTATCACCTTGGTATGCCTCCAGAGTGTGCTAGCACTTGATTTTGCAACTAAAATCGTCACCTTCATCTCACGCTTCTCCTTTTCATCGGCAAAAACCAGAAGAAAAGAATGGCTCAAGCCGTATGTGAGAAGAAGGGAAAAAAGAGGGAGAGGAAGAGATGCGTAAAAAGAGAGTGGATAGAGAGAGAAAAAGAAATGTAATTAGGTTTTTTTATATTTTCTAAAATTAATTAAAAACATTTACATTTCTTTTAACTTTCATTTACCAAAACAAAAAAGTCAAAAAAGTAAAAGCAAAAGTTGCTTTTTCAACTTCTACATCAATCACTCAAATCAAGTGACAACATGTCACATCACTCAAAGTGACATTTGATTTGACGCTTGATGTGACTTGCGATTTGACGCACGATTTGATTTGACTTGCGTGCCGCACTCGAATTCGAAATGTGAATGCGCTCGCAAATAATCCCGGGCTCGGGTTCGTTAATTCCAAATTAACGAATTTTCCGTCGCGTCGTAATTAAATGATTACGCCTAGCGAAATCACTATTCACGTCGCTAACGAATTAATTCTAAATTAATTCGTTCGCCCGAATTAAAATCCAATTTTAATTCCGCGTCGAAATCCAGTTTCGATTAATATATCGAATATATTAATTTTACGATTAATTCCAAATTAATCGTTCTCTCTCTTTAACGATATTTTATCCGAGATAAAATATCTCCGTAATTATCCCAGATTAATTTTCTCTCTCATCGAATTCCCATATTAATTTTCTCTCTCTTCAATTAATCCCAGATTAATTAAAGTGCGAGTCATACGTCATCGGTGAATCTTCAGGAACCGACCCATGAGATCTCCGGATATGTTGGCAGTAAATACGGTCGTCGGACTATCCGAACACGTAAGTATCGCGTACTACGTTTATACCGATTTACAAGACAAGGTTGGCCTCTAGCAAAGCGCCATGCCTACCCAATTCTCCAGAAATATTCTTACAGGATATATAGATCTGTATCAAGCGTAGTATACCGTAGTATTGTGTATATCGGCCCAGTATCGGATAGTCACGTGCTAGGGCTGGGGCTGGATAAGTGTCTGCCCCGTCCGAAGCACATGTCGGATGTCTGGTAACTAGTCTCTATAATCGGATATACATGACCTTGTCATAATATCCCGATGGCCGGCCAGCACTTAAGAGACTAATACCGTATCCTGCGTGACATCATCTCCACTATGACTGAAGTGATACTTCCGTCTCGACATCACACCCAATACACTACGACTCTCTGATAAACCCAGAAGCGGTGTACGCAGAACCGGTTAAAGCCCTGTACCACCAAGACCAAAGTCTACCGATTATCGCAAGTATTAGCGATGCAAGTCTCAGGTTAAGACTATACACACCTACCTTGATTTCGGCCTCCCATAGACACATAGTCATAATACCAATGGGATTCCGAGGGGTCTATCCAGAGCGAAGCTGTTTCCCGTACCATCGGTGAAACACAACCTCCTATCGCACTTGCATAAGTATCCAATACTTAAATATATGAGAACTATGCCGTTGTGCCCTCACAACGCGCACAAGTGCAATACTAGCCTATTCCGCATTATCGATGTCCTGTCTCGATAATACTCCGGCTAGGGATATTTAATGATTAATCCTTCGTGGACTGATACTGTCTCATATCATCTCAATCCAGGAACTAATCATATGGACCTCTCTTCATTTATACATATATGGTGATCTAATCACAAATGATGAGAGTGCAATTTCCTTGTCACATAGTTAATTTGTACAACAACACCGTGATCTGTACAAATAGTGACGCTATGGGTCATATTATCCAACAATCTCCCACTTGGCACATAGCCAGTCACTCGAGTGTCTAACACCCGAACTATGTACGGTTCGCTCAAATTGCTGAGGAAAGGTTTTCGTCAGCGGATTTGCGTAATTATCTTTTGACGCGATTTATACGATCATCACATCGCCACGATGTATGATCCGAACGAATCAGATGAATATAGAAGTATATATCTGGATCGTCGATGAGACCATAATTAATTCTTTAGCTGTGCTGACGCCTAGCTCAGCTGCTAACAAACTATATCTAATCTAATTAGATTTATTATCGATCCAAATGGCTTCTATTGCTGCCTCAGCTGCAGCAATAATCCGCATTTGTTGTTAATTCGGCAACAGTTATCTTGCTCGGAATATTTCCAGCTTACTGTCCCGTTATTCAAACTTTATAGTACCGCAGTATTTACCGTTTGGAAACTTGCAGCAGTGATCCTAGTCACTTCAAGTTCTCCATCTCCATAGTTTAAGACAACATCTTTAGTTCTCTAAGATACTAATAGATGTCCTTAACTTCAATCCAATGACTATCACTTGGATTGTCCCGATTGTGACTCCATATGCTCAAAGCGTATGAGACACCAATACAAGTACATTTTAAATGTACAATTTCCAGAGAGTGTTAACAACTCCAAATCTATCCCTGTAGATCTTTATTCCTTGAATAAAGGTTGTTACTCCCCAGAATCTCACGGAGAATTTCTTATGAAAGCCAAGCTTTCACCGATTGTTTTATGGGAATTTCATTATCAGTGCTCTCCTCCCACTAACCTCCTTATATACACAAGAATTATTTCGTTTTGAGTCAAATCATAAACCATTATGATTATATCAAAACGTCAGTTCCAAGAACCTTATGCTTGTTTCAATCCAAACATGGATCGAATAACCTGCAAACCTTGTTGTCGGTTATACAAAATCGTCAGGATGTTGTAAGCATCCTCCAAAAGGTTTCCTTTTCAGGAAAGCGATTTTGATCTGCAACTGACACATTTCATAAATGAAATATGCAGTTATCAACAAGCATCTTCAAAATGGATTTACCATGGCAACAGGTAAAAGGTTGAACCGTTATTAACACAATGTTGATAACGATACCTTTCCGTCAAAAGCCCGGCTTTGTACGTTGGTATGTTGCCATTCATGTATGTCTTCTTGAAGACGTTAATGTACCAATAGGCACAATGCCTTGTGGTACAACAACTAGTATCCAAAATAGTTGTTATACATGGAATCCATTTCGGATTCATGGCACTTTGCCATAATAGGGAGTCGATACCTCGTATCACTTCCTCAAAACGTAGTCGGCGGATATACCTTCATAAGATTGACATCTTTATGAGGTTAGATCAGAAACCCATATAGGTCGTTTTCTGACTCTCTCTGATCTACGCGGTTCTTGTGTACTCGAAGATTAATGGTATAGATTCATCATAGATGAACTATTTGTGTTCCATTAAGGACTTCGTGCCTTGAACAGTATTACTCTACTCCGATTTTCATCGAGTATCACTATCCTCCCACTGACCACTGCATATCGGTATTCCTCTCAGGAAAAACCGCATGGTGAGCAACAATCACATTGTTCTCATGTGAGATTTATAAGTACTATACTTATGGTTTCCCTTAGGATAACCTATATTGGCACTTATCCAATTTGGGTCCTTAGTTTGGTATTATCCAAACATATGCCTAGCATCCCAAATAGTCAGGAATGAGAAACCCGGTTTCTTTCCCGTTCATATCTAATATGTAATCTGTCAAACAGATTATTATGGAACCTTATTCTAAATAAGTTATTGCACTGTTAAAACTTATCCGTTGAAGGAAATGGTAGCTCAGAGCGACTCATGATTAGCCTTATCATGTCTAACATGATTCGGTTAATCCGTTCGGAAACACCGTCACTTTGACGTGTTCCGGAGGAGTCCTCATTTGAAAGAATACTATACTCTTTCAAGTATATAAAAAACTTATTGCTTAAGTATTTTCCATTACGGTCTTACCGTGACGGTATAATACTATAGCCGATCTGTTTGTCTATTTCGTGTCGAAACTCTAAAAGTTTCTGATTTGTGTTCTCTCAAAAGAAACACATAACCATAACGTGATGCCACATCCGTTAAGGTCACGAAATATTCATGTTCACATCTAGCCTAGCTAGATATGGGCCCACTAACTTCACCATGAATAGGGCTAACAGATCGGTGGCCCTTTTACTATTACTAAGTAAATAGTATTTTAGGTACTTTACCTAATAAACTAGATTCGCAGACCTTATTTGAATAGTCAAATCAGTCCTAGTATCCACTCTTCAAAAGTGTGGATATACGAGTCTTGTATAATTGTGTCCCAGACAACAATGCCACAAATAAGTCTCTATTGATCAAATCAATTTGAGCTATTTATTTGTCATTTATATATTTTTGAGATTTTAATTATATTCAAAATATAAATTCTGTTATTTACATCTAATGTGTTTATCTCAGTATCATCTTTATATAATAAAACACTTAGTGTTCTAGAATATAAAGGTTTATCCGCAACGGTTAAACACTGATATAGAGATAATGTCTCTAGTCAAACTAGTTACACTATAACAGTTCCTAATTTAAGTACACACCCGAAGGGTAGTTCCTAAACTTAGGTATCTACGGTCGAACACAGCGACTTTCGTCCCGTTTCCGATTCGCAGAGCAATCTCAGCTTGAAGTCAGTATCCTGCTCAAAGCAGATTCTGAACATCAATACATATATTTTATGTACCACACTAAGTATTTAAAATCTAATTTCAATACTAGCTGTGAACATAACTAAGACAAACATTTTCAAAGTAAGAGCCTTGCCCTTTCTTTAATTCCTTCGTGTCTGCCATATCCAAATGGTAGTCACTTTGGATATGTCTATTATCCTTTTCAATATTTCAGAAACCTTAGGCCAAGCCTTGGGTTTTTAGAATATCGAAACGATTTGCACCTCGTGCTACATGCCCAATTGCAAACTTTGACTTTATCTCCTCTAGAATAGTCAATTAATTCTCCAAGAATTATAAATTGCAATTTTAATACTTCTTAAATCTAAAATTAGATTTATGACAAGTATATTAAATTAAGCATTAAAGTCATCATCACATAAATCTTCCAAAGATTTTATGCTCTACTTATTTTGCTTAATTTTGGGCTTAAGGTATAATAAGTTATTTTATCAAATAAGGTAACCTATTATTTATTCCCAATTTGAAAATTAAATTATTTAAAATATTTTAATCCCAGATTATATTTTAAATATCCAACTTTTCAATTTTATCTTGATTACAATAGTCCAACTATTTAATCAACGATTAGTGGTACTATATATATTATAATGATTATAATAGTCAAACTATATAATCAAATATAATCCAAATTAATTAACCTCAATTACATTGATTATTATAATCCAATTATAAAATCAACTGTAAACTGAAATTAATTAATTCAAATATATTGATTAATATAATCCAATTATATATAATCAAGTATAATACAGTCCAACTGTTTATTAAAACAAAAATTTAAATATTAGTCCAACTAACATTTAATATAACGACGAAATAATTTAAATGAGCGCGTATGGCGAGTAATTGAACGAGTATTGCAAATTCAATTCTTGCCTCCCACTATTTTTCGTCGAGCCTCTAACCCTCTGTCGAGTACTCGGGAAACCGTGTTTCCTAGTGGGCTAGGATCCCGTTAAATATCACACAATCTTGACTTTGGCCAACAAATTGTATGATAATTAACTAGGTAGATCTCGAAGATCAATTGGATCTCATCCAACTCCTAGATCCAGTAGGTGGACATCCAAGTCCCAAACATATATCTTATATATGCCTATACATCGAATGTATACCCTAACCTTTTTCCTCTGAATCAACTAGGCCTTGGCTTTGGCACAACAAACCTAGTGATCCCAGTCAAGCGCGGACCCATTGACATGGAAGCTTCGTAATCAATGTCAATGGACAAGAAGTGGTCTTGACTTTGGCCAACAAACCACAACTTGGACACGACACCGATATGGAACAAAGCCTCGTGATTAAAACACATCTTTGACGGACAAGGGCTTGACTTTGGCCAACAACCCCTGCCAATCTCGGATCTTGAGTAAGAATCACTCAATGGAAGGAAAAGACGCATGATATTTGATGAGGGCTTTTCGCGTGCAAATTGGCTACCAATTTATTATCTTTGTTAAGGTCTCATCATCATACACCCTTAAACATGCATTCTAAACACATAATAAAGCGCATATGTAAAATAATAATGATATGCGGATGGATATTTTACACATTGATCCTAGATCAAATCTCTCACTTTCTCTCTCCCCCTAGCACAAATATTCTTCTACTTCTACCCGTTACACTACACTTCTAAAGAAACCTCATATACATAGAGGGGAATAGTGAAAGAGAATACAAAATAGGAGATAAGGCTGGACTCGCAGGTCCAATTAATAAATCAAATTTATTACAATTTCCAAAATCGCCCCACCCAGCTAATATCCATCCGATATACATTATTCAAACATCACAACCATGTATTCATACAAGCATGTTATCAATCAATCAAATCAATTAATTAATCTTGATAATTAGTGATCATCCAATGTTCAAACAACGATTTGATTTTGTTCGAGTCAAACTCGTATTGCGAACACGTACTCAAAGTACGATTTCTACGAATTAAATTAAATTACATAATTAAATCCAATTTAATACGCATTTAATTCTAATTCATTATTTAATTCCAATTAAATATTACACTTTATAAAATAAACCTTTACGACTTAAATTCCAAATTAATCGTTACGGGTCTCAAAGCCCGATTAATATCCAATATTAATTTAATTAAAGTCCAATGGGCTTTTAATTAATTTCTTGAGGCGTGGACTTTTGGTCAACTCGGGTCAAACCCGCAACCAAAGTCCAATCCGGGAGTTACCCCATAAGCCCATAAATTAATTTAGGCCCATTAGGCCCAATTAAACGTTAAAGGTTCATTAGTCGCATTTGGGCCTTTTGGAAGCGGTTTTGGGCCTAATTGGATCCAACCAATTTTGGCCTAAACCAACTTTGTACAACAAAGTCCAATAAACCCAATAACAACTTTAAAAGCCCAAATCCAATTTTAGGCCCAATATTTAATTTCAAAAATTCCAAATTTTCAAATTAAATTACCTAAAGTGTATAGCATTATTAATTACCCAAATCAAAGTTCCAAAACATCAAATTTGTCCAATTAATCATGCTTAACATCAATTAATCATGTCCAACATAATTTGAACAAAATCAAACCCAATTTTAATGCTTCAAGTCTCGGCCATAAGGGGAAAAAAAATTCCCAAATCAATTCAATCCAATTGAACCCAATCAAACATAAATTCAACATCCCCAAATGATTTGCAAGTCATCCAATGAAAAAAATCAAAAATCCAAGACATTAGGGATCATATTTTCGTCGGCCATCACAAGCAAATTGGGGAAAATTGTTCCAAACACTTTTTCATCAAATTGATCTAATCAATCATCAATTAAACAACATTCAAGCATTCTAAATCATCCAATTTCATTAAACATGCTCAAATCAGTTTACCCAACCAAATTGTCATGCCCAAATTTGGGGAAAAATGGATCCAACCAAATTTCATGAAATTGATTATGCACAACATCAATTCAACCTCATTCAAGCATACTATACTAACAATTTAATCATTTGATGCTCAAATTGAGTTTTCCCAAATTAAAGTTTTGGCCAACATTAAGCAAATTGGGGAAAATCAATCCAATTAATTTTTCATCAAATTGATTACATATAACTCTAATTAAATCATATACAAGCATTCTTAAACAAACAATTTGTCAAAATCAAGCTTAAATCAAAAAGCCCCAAATTTGCTCAAGAACCCTAAATTCGTTTTTATGCAACCAATAGCTCAAGATACCATTGTTGAGTTTCAATCAAGTCCCAAGATCATAAATCATGCATAAAAACGAGTGAATACATGTCAAAGGAGGTGCGGAATAAACTCACATTGATCGGTTGGATGCTACGAAGACCAAAAACGCACTGCATGTCTCTCTGCTCGCAGTGAGCTGCCACAGGTGGACTGCTCGGCGTTGGTGGCGGTGGTCTCCTCCATGTTCGGCCATTGATGACCTCCATTGAAGCTCCAAGCTTCAAGCTTTTCCATGCTCATGAAGACACTTCCCTATCACCTTGGTATGCCTCCTAGAGTGTGCTAGCTAGCACTTGATTTTGCAACTAAAATCGTCACCTTCATCTCACTGCTTCTCTCTTTTCAATCGGCAAAAACCAGAAGAAAAGAATGGCTCAAAGCCGTATGTGAGAAGAGGAAAAAAGAGGGAGAGGAAGAGATGCGTAAAGAGAAAGAGTGGATAGAGAGAGAAAATAAATGTAATTAGGTTTTTATATTTTCTAAAATTAATTAAAAACCATTTACATTTCTTTTAACTTTCCATTTACCAAAAGTCAAAAAAGTAAAAGCAAAGTTGCTTTTTCAACTTCTACATCAATCACTCAAATCAAGTGACAACATGTCACATCACTCAAAGTGACATTTGATTTGACGCTTGATGTGACTTGCGATTTGACGCACGATTTGACTTGCGTGCCGCACTCGAATTCGAAATGTGAATGCGCTCGCAAATAATCCCGGGCTCGGGTTCGCTAATTCCAAATTAACGAATTTTCCGTCGCGTCGTAATTAAATGATTACGCCTAGCGAAATCACTATTCACGTCGCTAACGAATTAATTCTAAATTAATTCGTTCGCCCGAATTAAAATCCAATTTTAATTCCGCGTCGAAATCCAGTTTCGATTAATATATCGAATATATTAATTTTACCGATTAATTCCAAATTAATCGTTCTCTCTCTTTAACGATATTTTATCCGAGATAAAATATCTCCGTAATTAATCCCAGATTAATTTTCTCTCTCATCGAATTAATCCCAGATTAATTTTCTCTCTCATACGTCATCGGTGAATCTTCAGGAACCGACCCATGAGATCTCCGGATATGTTGGCAGTAAATACGGTCGTCGGACTATCCGAACACGTAAGTATCGCGTACTACGTTTATACCGATTTACAAGGTTGGCTTCTAGCAAAGCGCCATGCCTACCCAATTCTCCAGAAATATTCTTACAGGAATATATAGATCTGTATCAAGCGTAGTATACCGTAGTATTGTGTATATCGGCCCAGTATCGGATAGTCACGTGCTAGGGCTGGGGCTGGATAAGTGTCTGCCCCGTCCGAAGCACATGTCGGATGTCTGGTAACTAGTCTCTATAATCGGATATACATGACCTTGTCATAATATCCCGATGGCCGGCCAGCACTTAAGAGACTAATACCGTATCCTGCGTGACATCATCTCCACTATGACTGAAGTGATACTTCCGTCTCGACATCACACCCAATACACTACGACTCTCTGATAAACCCAGAAGCGGTGTACGCAGAACCGGTTAAAGCCCTGTACCACCAAGACCAAAGTCTACCGATTATCGCAAGTATTAGCGATGCAAGTCTCAGGTTAAGACTATACACACCTACCTTGATTTCGGCCTCCCATAGACACATAGTCATAATACCAATGGGATTCCGAGGGGTCTATCCAGAGCGAAGCTGTTTCCCGTACCATCGGTGAAACAAACCTCCTATCGCACTTGCATAAGTATCCAATACTTAAATATATGAGAACTATGCCGTTGTGCCCTCACAACGCGCACAAGTGCAATACTAGCCTATTCCGCATTATCGATGTCCTGTCTCGATAATACTCTCCGCTAGGGATATTTAATGATTAATCCTTCGTGGACTGATACTGTCTCATATCATTCTCAATCCAGGAACTAATCATATGGACCTCTCTTCATTTATACATATATGGTGATCTAATCACAAATGATGAGAGTGCAATTTCCTTGTCACATAGTTAATTTGTACAACAACACCGTGATCTGTACAAATAGTGACGCTATGGGTCATATTATTCAACAATTAGACTCCTTAATTTCTTAATCAGAAATAAGGATTAGATCTTTAAAGTATGATATTGAAATTGAAGGATCTTCATAAATCTATATTTAGATTTTAGAAGTACATATTGCAATAGTAAACTCTTGGAGGGTTAATGACTATTCTCAAGGAGATAAAGTCAAAGTTTGCATTAGGCAAGTAGCGCAAGGCGCACCTTACTTCGATATTCTAGAAACCCAAGGCTTGCAAAGTCTTCTGGAATGAGGAAAAGGCAAAGGCAAAATCATTATAATCTTCTAGGAAGAGTAAAAGACGTATCCCAAAAGGTCTGCTTAATGTGGCAAAAACGGATGGGAAAGCTGACTGCCATTTGAACAAAGCAGACATCAAGGAACTGAAGACGGGGCAAGGCTCTGACTTCAAATATGTTTTTCGTAATTATGTTCACTAATAGTATTAAAATGGATTTTATATACTTAGTGTGATACATAAATATATGTAGGATGTGCAAATCTGCTATGAGCAGGATACTGACTTCAGTTGAGATTCATCTGCGAATCGGAAACGGGACGAAAATCGTTGTTTTCAAACAATAGATATCTATTTTAGGAACTACCCTTGGGTTTGTACCTAAATTAGGAAACTGTTATAATGTAACTAGTTGACTAGATACATTATCTTATATCAGTGTTTTAATTAATCCGTTGCGGATTGACCTTTATATTCTAGAACACTAAAGTGTTTCATTATATAAAGAGATGATATTGAGATAAACACATTAGATGTGAATAACAGAATTTATATTTTGAATATAAATAAATCTCAATGTATTACATGACAAACAAATAGCTCAAACTGATTTGATCAGAAGAAACTATTATGGCATTGATGTCTGGGACACAATCAAACAAGACTCGTATATCCACACTTTTGAACAGTGGGTACTCAGACTGATTTGATTCTATTCAAATAAAGTCTACGAATCTAGTTAATTGGGCAAAGTGTCTAAAACACCTTTACTTGGTAAAAGTGCAAATGCCACCGATCTGATAGCCCTCGTTCATAGTGAAGCAAGTGGGCCCATGTCTAGCTAGGCTAGAGGTGGATATGAATATTTCGTGACCTTTACGGATGTGGCATCGCGTTATGGTTAAGTGTTTCTATTGAAACACAAATCGAAAACTTTTATAGTTTCGACACGAAATAGACAAACAGATCGGCTAAAGTATTAAACCGTCGCGGTAAGACCGTAATGGAAAATACTTAATAAATAAGTTTCTAAAATACTTGAAAGAGTATAGTATTCTTTCAATGAGGACTCCTCCCGGAACACGTCATTTTGACGATGTGTCCGAACCGAGTAACCGAATTTTATTGGACATGATAAGGTTAATCAAAAGTCGCTCTGAGCTACTATTTCCTTCAACGGATAAGCTTTAAACAGTGCAGAACTTATTTTGAATAAGGTTCCATAAAAATCTGTTTGACAGATTTCATATTAGATATGAACAGGAACGAAACCGAATTTCTTATTCCTAAAATTTTGGAATGCTAGGCATATGTTTGGATGATACCAAACTAAAACCCTAATTGGATAAGTGCCAATTGTAGGTTATCCTAGGGAAACCATAAGTATAGTACTTATACATCTCACAAGAGAACAATTTGATTGTTGCTCACCATGCGTTTTTCCTAAGAGGAATACCGATATGCAGTGGAAAGTGGGAGGATAGTAAAACTCGATGAAAATCGGAGTAGTACTGTCCTAGGCACCGAGTCTTAATGGAACATAAATATTTCATCAAGGATGAAACTATACCATAATCTTTGAATACACAAGAAACGCGTATGTCAGAGAGAGTCAGAAAACAACCTGAGGTATGGGTTTCTGATCTCACCTCATAAAGATGTTAATCTTATTGAGGTATACCAACTGACTACGTATGAGGAAGTGATACAAGGTATCGATTCCCTAATTATGGCAAAGTGCCATGAGTTCGAAATGGATTCCATGTATACCAACTATGTTTAGACACTAGTTGATGTACCGCAATGCATTGTGCCTATTGGTACTATATAAGTCTTCAAGGAAGACATACATGGAAGGCAACATACCAACGTATAAAGCTAGGCATTTAGCGGAAAGGTATCGTTATTAAAATTGTGTTGATTACGATTCAACCTCTTACATGTTGCCATGGTAAATCCATTTGGATAATGCTTGCTAATGTTGCATGTTTCATTTATGAAATATGTTAGCTGAACGGGAAAACGCTTTCCTAAAAAGGAAACCTTTTGAGGATGTTTACAACATCCTGACGGTTTTATCGTATCAAAACTAGCAAACAAGGTTTGCAGGTTATTCGATCCATGTTTGGATTGAAGCAAGCATTAGGTTCTTGAAATTATCGTTTTGATGTAATCATAATGGTTTATGATTTAGTTCAAAACGAAATGATTCTTGTGTATATAAGGAGGTTAGTGGGAGCGCACTGACAGTGGCTGTCCTATACAATAATGATAATATGTGTCATTTATTGGAAATGATATTCCCATACAACAATCGGGAAAAGCTTGGCTTTCGAGAACACTCTCCGAGAACTCGTACTTTGAAAAATGTACGCGACCTAGTGTCTCATACGCTTTGAGCATATGGATTCACAAACAGGCCAATCCAAGTGATAGTCATTGGATTGATGTTAAGAACATACTTAGTATCTTAGAGATCTAAGGATGTTGTCTTAATCTATGGAGAAATAGAACTTGAAGTGACTGGATTCACTACAGCAAGTTTCCTAACCGATTAAACGACTATAAGTCGCAAACGGTACTATAAAGTTTGAATAACGGAACAGTGAGCTAGAAATCTTCCAAGCAAGATACTGTTACTGAATAAACAACAAATACAGAATATTGCTGCAGCTGAGGCAGCAATATAAGCCTTCTAGGTCGATAATAAATCTAATTAGATTAGATATAGTTCTGTTAGCAGCTGAGCTAGGCTTCAGCACATGCTAAAGAATTAACGGTCTCATCAACGATCCAGATATATACTTCGATATTCATCTGATTCGTTCGGATCATACATCGTGATGATGTGATGATCAAATAAATCGCATCAGATGATAATCATGCAAATCCACTGACGAAAGCCTTTCATCAGCACTTTGAGCCAACCGTACATAGTTCGGGTGTCAGACACTCGAGTGACTGGTTATAGGCCAAGTGGGAGATTGTTGGACAATTATGACCTATAGCGTCACTATTTGTACAGATCATGGTGTTGTTGTACAAATTAACTATGTGACAAAAGAGATTGATCTCTTAACATTTGTGATTAGATCACCAAGATGTATAAATGATAGGAGGTCCCTATGATTTGTTCTTGGATTGAGAATGATATGAGACAATATCAGTCCTCGAAGGATAAATCATTAAATATCCTAGTCAGAGTATTATCGAGATTGGACATCGATAAATGTGTAAAAGACTAGTATTATACTTGTGCGTGTTATGAGGGCACAACGACATAGTTCTCATATATTGGGTATAGGATACTCATGCAAGTGTTATAGGAGGTTGTGTTTTACCGATGGTACGGGAAACAGCTTCGCTCTGGATAGAACCCCTCGGAATTCCATTGGTAGTATGACTATATGTCTATGGAAGTCCGAAATTAGGGTAGGTGTATTTGGTCTTAACCTGAGACTTGCACCGCTAATACTTGCGAAAATTAATATGCTTTGGTTTTGGTCGTCCAGGGCTTTAACTGGTTTTTATGTACGCCTCTTCTGGGTATATCGAGAATCGTAGTTTGTTGGGTGTGATGTTAAGACGAAAGTATCACTCCAGTCATAGTGGAGATGATGGTCACATAGGATACGGAACTGGTTCTCTTAAATGCTGCAGCTATCGGGATATTATGACAAGGTCATGCATATCCGATTATAGAGACTAGTTACCAGACATCTGACATGTGCTTCGTACGGGGCAGACACAATTCCAGTCACAGGCCTAGCATGTGATTATCCGATACTGGATCGACATACACGATACTACGTATACTACGCCTGATATAGATATTATATTCCTGTAAAGATATTTCTGGAGAATTGGGTAGGCATGGCGCTTTGCTAGAAGCCAACCTTGTCTTGTAAATCAGTATAAACGTAGTACGAGGTACTTACGTGTTCGGATAGTCCGGCGATCGAATTTACTGCCAACATATCCGGGGATCTCATGGGTCGCTTCCCGAATTTTCACCGATGACGTATGACTCGCACTTTTAATTAATCTGGGATTAATAAGATGAGAGAGAAAATTAATCTGGGATTAATTGCAGAGATATTTTATCTGGGATAAAATATCATTAAAGAGAGAAAATGATTAATTTGGAATTAATCGAATAAATTAATATATTTGATATATTAAATGAAATTGGATTTCGACGCGGAATTGAAATTTGATTTTAATTCGGGAGAACGAATTAATTTAGAATTAATTCGTTAGCGACGTGAATAATGACTTCCTTTGGCGTAATCATTTAATTGCGTCGCAACAGAAAATTCTTTAATTTGGAATTAGCGAACCCAAGCCCGGGATTATTTGCGAGCGCAATCGCATTTCGAATTCGAGTGCGGCACCCAAGTCAAATCAAGCATCAAATCGCTAGTCACATCAAGCGTCAAATCACATGTCACTTTGAGTGATGTGACCATTGATTGATTAAATGATGTGACTTGATGGGAGTGGTTGGAAAGCTTTATGAAAGCTTGATTGACATTTAATATATTTAAATGTTTTGGTATTTGTTTTGATTTTTGGAAATCAATTAATTGATTTTGTAAAAATAAAACAAAGTGTATTTCATAAACTTTTTCCCACCAACCATCACAACTCTCTCTTCCTAACTTCTCCCTCTCTCACGCCCTTGGATGGGCTGATATTGTTTTTTGGTTTGGCAGCTCACTGCCGAGAGCCAAGAAGGAAATGGGAAGCAAAGTGTTTGATTTTTATGGAAAAAATCAAGAGAGCTAACACTGCGAGAGACATGAGAATGTGATAGGAAGTCAACCAATGAGCTTGGAATCACCACGACGATGCTTGGAGCTTGACAAAGAAGATTGAAGCCGAATGGGGCTGCTTGTGCAGCTCACTGCCGAGAGGTCCATTGAGAAGAATTTGATTTTTTGTTCGTCGCCGCATCACTCAACCGATCAATGTGAGTATTCTGCAACTCTCTCATTGTATTCGCACTTATTTTCAATGCTTGAAATGATCTTGGGATGCTTAGAGAATTCCAACAATATGGGGATATCTTTTAATTTGTGTATCATAAGGAAATGATCTTTTTAATTTATGAAGGTAATTTGATTTAATTTGATTTGGTTTTATTTAATTTATGAATGTGATTTAATTGGATTAGGAAATTGATTGATGGGATTTGATTTGAATCTTTTAATTTGGAAGGTGATTTTATTTATTTTCAACATGTGTGTTAATGTGCCGGTTTGTTATTTTGGAAGGAGATGGGCGTGAGTTAAGGGGTCTGGACATGCATTAGGTCCTTCGATGGGCTTTGTGTGTGTGGCTTGGTGTATGTGGGCTTGGTGTGTGGCTTGGGGGGTTTTGGGCCAAGGCTAACAGTTAAAACAGAGGTTCAGCGAGCAAACCCAAAGTTAGGCAAGCGAATTAAATCCAATAAGGTGACAATTTCTGAATTTTCCCCTTCCGACCGTCCGTTCCCCCGCGACTTCCACAACTTAAAGAGGTAGTGTCTCCATGTGAGACTCATCATCGGGACTGTTGGAGTTAAAATCAAGTCCCAAGATCAACAAATCAAGCATAAAAAACGCATATGAACACATCAAAGGAGGTGCGGAATCAACTCACATTGAATTCGGTTTTGATGAAATGAAGAACAAGATGCGTTTTTGCCTCCTCCAAGCTCACGGCAACAGCTCTCCAAGACAGTGGGGTGCACGGTTTGGACTGGTTTGGACTCCACCATTTTCGGCCATGCATGGACTCCATTGAAGCTCCAAGCTTCAAGCTTCCATGCTCAAAGAATCACTTCCCTATCACCTATGTATCACTCATGGTGTGCTAGCACTTGGTTTTGAAACAAATCAATTCTTGCTTCTCATTACTTCTCGGCAGAACCAGAAAAAACGAGAGAGAAGGAGATAAAACGGCTTCAAGCCGAGAGAGAAAATGAGGGAAAGAGAAGACCGTATGTCTTTGCATGTGGAGAGAGAGTGATAAGTTAGCAATAAAAAAATGTAAAAAAGGTTTATATAATTTCCAAAATTAAATTTAATAAACCATTACCTTTTTTCTTTTTAAAAATTAAAGCAAAAGCTTTCAATCAACTATTCCCCTCATTTCACTTTTACTTTAAGTCACATCACATCACTTTAATAAAGTGACATGTTGTCAAGTCACATCACTCAAAGTGACAATTGATTTGACGCGTGATGTGACAACGATTTGACGCTTGATGTGACTCGCGTGCCGCGCTCGAATTCGAAATGCGAATGCGCTCGCAATCACTCTCGGGCTCGGGTTCGCTAATTCCAAATTAACGAATTTTCCGTTGCGTCGTAATTAAATGATTACGCCTAGCGAAATCACTATTCACGTTCACGTCGCTAACGAATTAATTCTAAATTAATTCGTTCGCCCGAATTAAAATCTAATTTTAATTCCGCGTCAAAATCCAATTTCGATTAATATATCGAATATATTAATTTTACGATTAATTCCAAATTAATCGTTCTCTCTCTTTAACGATATTTTATCCGAGATAAAATATCTCCGTAATTAATCCCAGATTAATTTTCTCTCTCATCGAATTAATCCCAGATTAATTCTATCTCTCTCTTCTAATTAATCCCAGATTAATCAAAGTGCGAGTCATACGTCATCGGTGAATCTTCAGGAACCGACCCATGAGATCTCCGGATATGTTGGCAGTAAATACGATCGTCGGACTGTCCGAACACGTAAGTACCTCGTACTACGTTTATATCGATTTACAAGACAAGGTTGGCTTCTAGCAAAGCGCCATGCCTACCCAATTCTCCAGAAATATTCTTACAGGAATATATAGATCTGTATCAAGCGTAGTATACCGTAGTATTGTGTATATTGGCCAGTATCGGATAGTCACGTGCTAGGGCTGGGGCTGGATAAGTGTCTGCCCCGTCCGAAGCACATGTCGGATGTCTGGTAACATAGTCTCTATAATCGGATATTTATGACCTGGTCACAATATCCCGATTGGTTGCGCAACACTTAAGAGCACTAGTACCGTATCCTGCGTGACATCATCTCCAATATAACTGAAGTGATACTTCCGTCTTGACATCACACCCAATACACTACGACTCTCTGATAAACCCAGAAGTGGTGTACACAAAACCGGTTAAAGCCTGTACCACCAAGACCAAAGTCTACCGATTATCGCAAGTATTAGCGATGCAAGTCTCAGGTTAAGACTATACACACCTACCTTGATTTCGGCCTCCCATAGACACATAGTCTAATACCAATGGGATTCCGAGGGGTCTATCCAGAGCGAAGCTGTTTCCCGTACCATCGGTGAAACACGACCTCCTATCGCACTTGCATAAGTATCCAATACTTATATATATGAGAACTATGCCGTTGTGCCCTCACAAACGCACAAGTGCAATACTAGCCTATTCCGCATTATCGATGTCCAGTCTCGATAATACTCGGCTATGGATATTTAATGATTAATCATTCGTGGACTGATACTGTCTCATATCATCTCAATCCAGGAACTAATCATATGGACCCTCTATTCATTTATACATTTATAGTGATTTAATCACAAATGATGAGAGTGAAATTTCCTTGTCACATAGTTAATTTGTACAACAACACCGTGATCTGTACAAATAGTGACGCTATGGGTCATATTATCCAACAATCTCCCACTTGGCACATAGCCAGTCACTCGAGTGTCTAACACCCGAACTATGTACAATTCGCTCAAATTGCTGAGAAAGGTTTTCGTCAGCGGATTTGCTTAATTATCGTCTGACGCGATTTACACGATCATCACACTCGCCACGATGTATGATCCGAACGAATCAGATGATATAGAAGTATATATCTGGATCGTCGATGAGACCTTTAATTCTTTAGCCTGTGCCGACGCCTAGCTCAGCTGCTAACAGAACTATATCTAATCTAATTAGATTTATTATCGATCCAAATGGCTTCTATTGCTGCCTCAGCTGCAGCAATAATCCGCATTTGTTGTTAATTCGGCAACAGTTATCTTGCTCGGAAGATTTCCAGCTTATTGTCCCGTCCATCAAACTTTATAGTACCGCAGTATTTACCGGTTTGGAAACTTGCAGCAGTGATCCCAGTCACTTCAAGTTCTCCATCTCCATAGTTTAAGACAACATCTTTAGTTCTCTCAGATACTAAGAGATGTTCTTAATCTTCAATCCAATGACTATCACTTGGATTGACCCGATTGTGACTCCATATGCTCAAAGCGTATGAGACACCAATACAAGTACATTTTAAATGTACAATTTCTCAGAGAGTGTTACCAACTCCAAATCTAGCCCAGTAGATCTTTATTCCTTGAATAAAGGTTGTTACTCCCCAGAATTCTACAGAGAATTTCTTATGAAAGCCAAGCTTTCACCGATTGTTTTATGGGAATTTCATTGTCAGTGCCCTCTCCCACTAACCTCCTTATATACACAAAAATTATTTCGTTTTGAGTCAAATCATAAACTATTATGATTATTTCAAAACGTCAGTTCCAAGAACCTTATGCTTGCTTCAATCCAAACATGGATCGAATAACCCGCAAACCTTGTTTGTCGGTTATACAAAATCGTCAGGATGTTGAAAGCATCCTCCAAAAGGTTTCCTTTTCAGGAAAGCGATTTTGATCTGCAACTGACACATTTCATAAATGAAATATGCAATTATCAACAAGCATCTTCAAAATGGAATTACCATGGCAACAGGTAAAAGGTTGAACCGTTATTAACACAATGTTGATAACGATACCTTTCCGTCAAAAGCCTAGCTTTGTACGTTGGTATGTTGCCATCCATGTATGTCTTCCTTGAAGACGTTTAATGTACCATAGGCACAATGCTTGTGGTACAACACTAGTATCCAAATAGTTGTTAACATGGAATCCATTCCAGACTTATGGCACTTTGTGTTGGATAATATGACCCATAGCGTCACTATTTGCACAGATCATTGTGTTGTTGTAGCAAATTAACTATGTAATAAGGAAATTGCACTCTCATCATTTGTGATTAGATCACCATAGATATATAAATAAAGAGGTCCCTATGATTAGTTCCTGGATTGAGATGATATGAGACAGTATCA